>JASAND010007839.1:0-56317 GCA_030248195.1 Trissonchulus latispiculum | reverse complement strand
CTAGTTTTGTTAGAATTTTGATACAGTCCGTATTTTTGTTACTTGTTTTTTCATTGCCAATGCATAATATTTGCTCATAATCTGTGTGCTTTATATATAGCCTTATTTGATTACAGCTACTTATTTTTGTCGTGTTTTTTGTCATTCCAATACTTACTGTCATTTGTTTTTGCAGGGTACAACCCTATGCAGCTTTATTTTGTATACGTATCTTATACCAGTTGCCATCATGGCTCTGCCATGCATAAATTTATATGAAAATACCAACTTGTCCAATAGGATGGGTTACACCCAAATAGGGCATCACCCTACAGTGTGTCCTTTTATAGTTACTTGTTAATTATATACGTAACTTGCATCCAGGGTGATCGTGTGATAAGCGTTAACCCTTGGTATGTCAAGTATAAATTTAACTTATATTAATTTTCCTAGCGCTTCATCTTATATATACACACTGTTTGAATTTATTTCCATCAGGAGGGTGAGCCCTCTTCCCTTGAGAAATTTCTTGGGTATTTTCATATTTAGTTTCTTCAATTTTCTTTTTCTAGTACGGTTTTTTTTACGGTTTCTACCAGATACGTGTATTTTTGTGTTGCTTTTACGTACGTATGTACTTGTTTTTTTTTCTACTGTTACTAGTATGCCTAGTATATTTATTTGTTTTTGTGTACGTATACATTTGCAATAGTTATTTCTGCGTAAAGTGCTTTTTGTTTGTGGGAGCGACGCTCACGTACCAAGCGCCGTACGGTCAGTCCTCTCAGGAGTTCGGACGGCGAGCCCTGGGGAGATGTAACGCAAGAGGCTGACTGTAACGGTCAACCTTTTCGTTATTTCAATTATTACGAAATCACTTTACTTAGCTAATAGTTGGCTTGCCTAGTCAGCAAGCATTCCTTCACGTGTCATGTAGCTCCACCTATAGGATAGGTTTGGTTGGGTGGGGTCCCCCCTTGGAGCTACATGATTGGGACACCCCAGCTAGAGGGCGCTTCTCTTGGGAGGGGGTTATCCGTCAAACTTCTCCCCCTTTCAGTTGTGGGTTTTCCTCTGTACAGTATAGTCGCTACTCTCTCTATTCTCTCCCTATCTCCTATACAGTTTCTCCCCCTGTATACTATTCAGTGGGCCTTTGTATTTGGTACGTTAGCGGGGCTTCGCCCATTATAATTATTTGGTGAGTTTGTGTGTGCGTAGTTTGTTTACTGTATAACTGTACGTATCTGCTTGGGCCTTCGCCCCCCTAAATTATATCACTTGTTATTTCATATTTGTTATATTTCTATAATACTTGTTGTACGTATTAAATATCTCCACTAGCTGTGTGTACTTTTGGTAGGTAAATACTGAGCTCCTAGGATAGTTTAGTGTTATTTCTGAGGTGAGCGGGTGTCACCCACTCACTAGGGCTAATTATTTGGCGAGGCTTCCCCGGCCGGCTCCTGCGCGGTTGGTGTGTTATTCAATTTGTGCCACGGTCTCCTCGCTTGAGTTGCTCTCGCGGGGTAACGGTACTTCTGTGTTAGGCTAGTTTCACTCTGGTACCGCTACAGTGATATCCTCTTGTGCAGTGCTTTTGTCGTTATTTTTTGAAACACTATAACTTTCGCAATTTTAGGAGTTGGAAAGAGATTTCTACATCGTTTTAAAGCCTATAATCTGTACATTCAGATGAGTTTACGAAACCAGCAAAATTAGCTCAAAACTAACAAAAATGTTCTGACATACTGACTTCTGACAGGCTAAATATAGACCAAAAATTTTTGAACATGGATTTCTCAAAACTGTAGAATCGGCCAAAATTTTTCTTGTGTCATGATATGAAGGACATATGCGCCGAGGGCCATTTTTTGGATTTGGCTCAACAAGCCTCAATACTTCAGAAAATCCGGCAAATGTGTGGTGACACGAAATCTCGCAACTTTGTATTCAATTTTCTCGTAACTGGCGAAGTTTTAGCTCAAACCAAGAAAAATGTCCCTCCGCAATAGTGCCAATTTTCATCGAGCTAAAAATTAGGAGAATCCACTGTTGCCAAAATGGTTTTTCGGCCAAATCTCTAGCTTAAGGCAACGAAGCCCAGCTAATAGGCACTGATAAAATGGGCAATTAGACCGCTTATCGATTGCGTATAAATAACCGAAAATTGTTCGTACGATTTAGCAATAAATTTGAGAAAACTGATTTTTTCGAAAACAGCCGTTTTTGACCCCAAAAATCGTTTTCGGCTTATACTGACTTAACCACTAGAGATAGCCCAAAGATTGTAAAAGCAAAAATGTTCGTTTCTGTACCCTCTTTCCATCCATAACAACTAATCTGATATATCGACAAACTGCTGAGAGTATAGTGCCAAAAACCGAAAATTTCTCATCTTTTCACCTAAAAATGTGGGACTGGTCCGAGAATGTTAAAGAGCAGCAAAATAGCTATTTGGAAAGTTTCATCTACTTTCATAAGGAATTGAAGCCTTTAGGGTCAAATTTACACAAAAGGAAACCACCACCTTAAGGGGGGGGGGTCCAAATTTTGGTCATGTTTTCTACTTTCTTTGATCTCGCTAATTTTTACATATGTTATGGTCCAAACGGTATATTTTAACGATGACTTACGGTTGTCGGGTAATTTCACCTCAAAGCTGAGTTTTCATGTGTTAAACATAGAAAACTGAAAAAGTTTAACTTTTTTGGTGTAGTGTCTAAAAATCTCGAAACTCGGCAATGCTAACTAACCTTGTCTAGTGTCTTTAGAAAGGCCTGGATAAGGACTGTGATTTGTTGGAATTAGAATTTTGAGTTCGGTCTTTAAACTTTTTAATCATTTCTTTGAATATTTAAAATTTGATCCGATTTTAAAATTGCTTCAAATTTTAAATGCTCTAAAATTAATTAAAAAACTTTAGATGCCTAAATCAAACTTCTAATTCCATCAAATCATAAACCTCATCCAGGCTTTTCTAGCGATACCAGACAAGGCGGGTTAGCATTGTTCAGTTCCGAGATTTTTTGACACTACACCAAAAAAATTAGACTTTTCAGTTTCCTACAACATGAGGACCTCAACTTTGAGGTCAAATTACTCGACAACCCTACGACTTACAACTTTGATTTTAAAAACTCATGGATATACAGTTTGGACCATAAAATATGTTAAAATCAGCGAGATTGGAGAAAGTAGAAAAAATGACCAAAATTTGTACCCCCTTCCCCTGAAACTAGTTTGTCCTGCTAAACTGTGGTAAAGTTGACGATGTTATGAAATTTACAAAAGCCGCCGAGTGTATTCCGGAGGAGTTACCAAATTACGCAAGATTTTTTGTTATTTATCAATCGTTTCAGCCAAGACAGAGAAAACCGTCCGGCTTCAAGATGCACCTATTTCTGAAACCAGGAAGCCTGAAGAGCCCTTTGAGCCAACTCCACACAAGGGAAGAACCCTATGCCAGTCTGATATCAAATGCCTGTCAATTTTTCACTGCAAGGGCACCAATGTTCCACCGGAAGTGATAAAACGAGACCCAGACTATCCAAGTGAGTGCAGTTAATCGATACGTGTTTTGAAAACTTTCATTTAATTTTATACTCTGTGACCAGATGCCGGAAACTTTTTCTGCCTGATTATTCATCGAACTAATGTAACGTTTGGATTGTCAAGCCATCATACTAAAAGCTAAAGCATCTGAATGATAAAGTTTGTGCTGCCGATTCAATATTGCTATTACTGTTTGAATATTACTCCAAAATCAGGATCACGTACATTCAACTCTGTCTCTCTTCTTGTGTGACGAATGCGGCCATGAACACAGGGATTCCCCATTGTATTTCCTTATGTTTCTGCAGCTAGCTGTATTGTTTTAAGTCTTGTCAAATTTTGGCAATTCCTAGCACACAAACTGGGCATAGAATGGAGTTCCATTGTGTCCTACTTGAAATTAGACAAATTATTAGTTGAACTATGCACCACTTGAAATGAAAATAGCAAATTTCACATCACAGGTAAATTTCCAACCTTACTTTGGCAAGCCTATGCTATGTTGGTGACAGTTTCTAGTTGTTTTTGGAGATAAAGCGGAGGTTTTATGTCCAGATGAAACTGCATTTCTCCCAATGCAAGTGCTGGTACCAACATTAATCAACGCAATGTCCAGATGCACGTCTTGGCTGTAGAAATTCGTGCCACAAGCAGCTAGCCTAGAGACTGTTCAGTGGCTCGTCAGCTATATAAAGCTTGTTTGACTTATATACATGGCGACTGACTACCCTGACTTATTGAACTAAATTTTCTTTATAGAAAAGGGTTGCCGATGTGTCGACAGAATGTGCCAAGCTGAACCGCTCTATAGAAACAAGAAGTCAGAAACGGTGAAGTGCTTGGTCCAAGGATTCTACAATGAAGAAACTAAAAAGACCAAATTTGACTTTACGTTCAAAGATAAGTGTAAGGGGATTTACAAAATATAGCCAGCTAGGAGTCTGTTGACAAATCCAGAGTACTGCTGCTCAGAAATGAGAAACCGCTCTATTTGCCGTTTTGAAAGCTGAAGTTACATAGTTTGTTTAATATATGTACGTTATCGAATATATTTACATAATTTCAAAGCTTGTAAAGTGTTGACTCTACATATGCAACCACGCTAAATTCAACGTAAGGAAAAGCTGAAATAGCATGTCACTGATTCGCTAAGTCGATTTGGCCCGATGGAAGCGTTTCCTCCATTTTTAAAAAGTTTAAAAATTTAAATTGAACATAACTGACACTGGCAGAATAGCCGCAAAATAGAATACGGCAGAATAATCTGAAAGTCCTTTCTCTATATTCTTTTCGCTAGTTCTCAATCTTACAACTTTATCCGATATGGTACGGAAGAAAAGCTTAAAACAAGAAAGCATTTACAAATACCGCAACCTCTGCCGGCAGGCTATATGCGTGCTCACAGTTTACTGTCCTACTGTCTATTACTTTATTAGCTACGCCCTTTCAAAATTCAAAATCACTCTCTTACGTACGTTTATTAGTCAAAACTCTGAGTCACTCATTTACCTACAGATAAATCTTCAAAAACAAAGAATACGTCTCCTACCTACAAATTAATCTTTCAAAACTGAAAGTCACTCACTTGCCTACACTACCGTATCGCCTTTAATAACTGTGGATCATTTGCGCTTTCCCTCTAGCCCTAACATATGATTTTCTATCAATAACTTTGAAATTTTGTATGGATGCATATTGGAGGCTGATAAATTCAAAAATTCAAAAATTTTAAAATTTTAAATTTCAGTTTTGTATTAAGAGAACAAGGGTAACCGAAAAAAAATTTTAAAAATTTTTGCTGAAAGCAGGCAGAAAGGGATTTTCAGGGGCGCGGAGTATCTGAAATCTGTATTTCGAGTCAGCTTTTCGTTAGCTCTGTATAAGCTAAACTTGTAGTAAAAATTTATAATTTTAAATTTTAAATTTTAAAAATTTTTGAACTTTTGAATTCATGTGATCACAGTTTTCTAAGCACATTTTTATGTCAGGCTTTTGTATATTTTTGTCAGGCTTTTGCATATATTGTAAGCAATAAACAAATAACGGTAATGTAGGCAAAAGAGTGCCATTTAATTTCGTTAAGATAATTTTATATTGTAATAAAACGCCAAAATGTGGGTGGATTTCCCTCTCTTTTTTCCTAAAGTTATCCGCTATTTCAGCGTCTAGAAATGGTGTTAAAGTTTCAATTTTCTAGTTGCACATACTCTAAATTCAAATAGGTTAGTCTATTCCGATCATGACAGTACTTACTCAATTCTATTTCCTATCTAAACACTGATTTGCTAGCTCTGTCGCAAGTTAAGCCCGAAATCACAGCCTGATAGATCGAATTACTATTTTAATGTGTCATGATCAATTATTGTAGTTATACAGTTTAAATCACCTCATTACAAATTACATTCATTTACCAATGAAACGGTGGTCACGTCACGACAAACTACAAGTGATTAATTATGCAATAAAGCTAACTTATATATATATAAGCTGAATGGTTGCTGTTTACAGCGGTCAGATTGATCATTCAATGAACACAAGTAAAGTAATTTGAGATGGATTACAGTTAGTAAAGTAGGCTTTTAACAAATATATTTTTATCTATTTTAATTTTTTCTAATTTCATCACCAAAAATTAATCAGTTTTAAACGTTAAATTACAAACAAGTTGATTAAATTACTGACAGTTAGAGCATAATTTTATGTCCAGCAGATAGGAGAGGGTTACGGTATTCGTATGTATAAGTACAGTTTTCAGTTTTTCCAGTATAATATGTAGGCAGGCATATGCACAATTTTGAGTTTTGGAATATTAGCGTAGGAATAAGGACAGTCATGAGTTTTGTCACAGTGTAGGCAGAAGTTAAATAGGCATAAGTACAGTACACGGCTCAAACTCTTATAAGGTAAAAGTTGACCACACAAATACTTACACAATCTAAAAGAAACAGTACCAACTGGATTACAAAGTTGATCACACAAGTTCTTACAGAAACAAACATTCGATTATAGACCCAACTCAGCTCCTCAATTCCAGCTTTAATCATCCAGTTTAGCTTCACAGTAGCTCATACCTAGCAGCTCAGAAATCTTGCCTCCACATATATACTCATTCTGAACAAACGTTCACAGTCCTCCCCCCTCAAAACAAACTGGTTGGGTTGGGCTTTTTGGGTGTTCCAAAAGCGTTCATATTTTGTTAGGGTGCTACTTGAGGCTCTGTGATAGCAAAATTCTTTTAAAAATTTTAATAATTTAAAAATTCAGAAATTTTTGTATTTTTTAAAGTTTTCCGGTAGAATCAATGATGCATTATTATTTTTGCACCAACATCTGAAAATGCTTCTTAATTACAGCAGCTCTATGACAGTTAGGTTCAAAGGAAAACGCCGCCTGTATACTAACAATCAGCAGTAATCGTGTTACTACTGGCGGCAATTTCCTTTAATCTTTACAGTTAGAGCCGCTGTAGAGATAGCAGGTTGCAATTTCAGATGTTTGTACAAGAGATTTGACACTTATAAACTTTAAAAAATTTAAATTTTTTAAATTTGTGAAATCACTGAGCCACAGTTAGCACCCTATCAAAATACGAACGCATTTGGATTACCCAATTACCTCTAACTCAACATTTTATTTTGGGGGATTGTGGAAAAGATCATTTATTTCACATTAATTTTTGTTAATGACCTGTATCATAGCTTCATTATAGCTTCAAAAGATTCTGAAATAGATAAAGGTTCTTCTCTTGGATCAAAAAGTGATAGTTTCATAATTTGTACACAAAAAGTAGTGTCCTTGTTTCGAGATGCCCGAGCAAACAGTTACCTGTTATGGGTGTTAGATTGCCAGTTTTTTTATTTTGAAGGGTGTGAAATGTTGAAAATACGGGAAAACTTTCCTTTTTTCAAAACTTAGCATTATTTTTCGATTACTTGCACATTCGGATAATGATCACCATTGTGCGAAAACTGATGAAACCAAGAACAGCAAACAGTAAAAACCGTGGCCTATGGGACCAACGACTGTCGTTTGCGTGTATCTTCTTCGTAAAATAGAAGTATTGTACTTTGCTAGTACAAAATTAATAGTACAACAGTACTTTATTAACAGTTAACATTAAGCTGTTGTTTTTGCTGAGAAAACATTATCTTCCTTTTTCTAAGGATGGCATTGCAGATGGATAAGTCCTTGGAATATACCGGAGAATTACAGGCGTCGTCCGAACAATTCGATTCGTTTCCCCCAGTCTGTCCCTAAAATAATAATAATAATAATAATAATAATAATAATAATAATAATAATCCACTTCTTGTCCGATTTTAAACGGTCTGCAGAGAGCAGCAACTTGATAGCCTCTTTGTGTGCCACTGTTGCTAGGCCCTTCACAAGAAATGAACGTCAGTTTACAGAGTACAGCTTGAAAAGTTCTATAGACTATTAATTGCAACGGATGCAGTTTTTTCATATGCTAAGGGTTAATTTTCATAGAAAAACATATTGCAGTCATTCCTGAAGTGCAGAAAATACAAAAGTAACGAAGACAACATCTAAAAGCTAGGAACCTTTTAATATCTAGGCTTTAAGTTTCTAGTAATTAACAACATTTTTTAAAAATTATCACATGACGATACGTACCCCCGTTCCTAGGAACAATTATTACCCCTTGCATGTTCGCCCAGCCCTATTACTTTGAACTTATTGGCCAATACCTTTAAACGTTTGCATGGTTGCATGCTGGGGCTGATGAATTAATAATTTTTCATAGTTAAAATTAAAAAAAACATTTAAAAATCTTAAATTTGGTAAGTTTGTAAGAGGGCCCAGGTGCATCAAAAACATTGGATCCAATCTAAAGCTGCAAGCTTATCCTGAGCTAACACCATCCGTAACATGAAGTGTCCACAAGGAAGGTACAAAGAAAGTACAAAGAAGGAAGGTAGGTAGGAGTCAACGAAAGGCTGAATAGAAAACTGACTTCCGATTCGTGGTCGCACCACAAAATCCCTGTATGCAAGATAGCAAACCCGGGAACAAAAATTTTTGATCCCCTTTGCCCCCCCTTCCAATTTCAAATTTAAAACTTTTAATTTTAAAATGTTAAAATGTTTGAATTCATCGCCTACAGTATGCGCCTATACAAATTTTAAACTTATTGATAAAAAACATTGAATGAATGCTGGGGGGAAGGCGCAAGAAATCTATTTTAACGTACGAAAAACTGGAGGCAATTGGTTGTTTATAGAACAGTTAAAACTGCAGTTTGTGAACAAACATGTCTACATATACTTAACTGAATGATTAAATAAATGAATTAACAAATAATTGGCAAATTGTGGCTTTAAAACTTGCAGAAAGTTCTTCAAAATTGCCATCTAGGATTAATGAATGTGATACATGTGCAGCATCAATGAAAGACATAAAAGATAAAAGACTGTTTCTGAGCAATGCAATTTTCGGCATTGCCTTTCTTGGCAATGTGCATTCACGACAATGCAATTCTCGGCAATGAAAGCTACCCTGTCAGAAGTGGTTTCCGTGGTATCTGATGAAAAACCTGAGTAGTCTGCTTCAACTACTTCAGAAATTCAAATGCTACTCAAAAGTTAGAAAGTTATCCCCACGACTACAAATGCAACAATATTCAAATAGGATTGGGAGCTGGGTATACATACCAGGATTCGGCCTTCCTATATTCTTCACGCAATTTGTTGATAAGTGCAGCTAGTAGCGTGATCCCAGCTTCAGCCGGATTCACAAAATGAGCAAACAGTACAATAATCACAGCCGTGTTGCACACGTTTTTCATTTCTCTTTTCTAAACAAACAAAACAGTGGTACAATACCCTATGCACTGAACATGCGCCAGTAAAAGTTTAGGCTGGTGCATGTTCAGTGCACAGTACCGATGGTTTAGTGCAGCCTTTTTGGTTTTGATTTGATTTGATTTATGGTCACTTTTAAAACTTGATCAGATTTGATTTGATTTTTATGGTCCAAAAATTCCCGAACGAGACCATGAAGCAGACTGTTGTGATGTACAAAAATTGGTAGCTTTTGTGATGAACTGGAAATTCCCCTATCCGCCATGTCTGCTACTTTAAGGGAGGATAAAACCCCAGGGAAACGGGTTTTGAAAGTGTGCTTCAAGGAAAACTTGGTGACTGAAAGAAATGTGTTCCTGAAAGAAGCTGTTGGGTTTCTAAGTCGTGATCCGAACCGTGCCCCGTCCAAATATAAGCTTTTTGTAAGACCCGACCTCACTGCACATGAACAATTTGCAGATCGCAAGCTACATGAAGAGTTTTACGCTCGTCGAGAAACTGCCCTGGTGCCGCCGTGGGAAACATAAATCCGTGCCAACCGATGTAGTCATACCAATATTTCAAGTTTACTATCGTTCACCTGTGTTAATGCTGGATGCGTTAAAAACAAGATTGATAAACTCTGCCTTCAAGTGATCAAACAGAAGGTCCATATTTTTGTTCACTGAAACTTTTTTAACAGAACCTAAGCTTACAATCTTATTTTTGATCTTAATCTTAAGTACTCACAATATTGTAAGGTCTGATGAGAAGATCAATTAGGAAAGGGCAGGGCGGTGGTGTGATACTATTAATACCTAAGTTCTTACAATCTACTATAATCGAACAGGTATTAAATAAATATTTTGAAGTCATAACAAGTGATATTTTCGCTGCTAAAAAAGACAAATCCGAGTTTGCATAGTATACAGAACTCATTCGGCTGATAAGTGGTAGTCTACTGATAGTCTGTTAGGTAAACGTAGCTTTAACTAAGTTTTTGTTTGGTAATTTTAATTATCCTATGATTAACTGGTTAAATGTAACTAATATGCCTTGTATTGATCGTGAAGTTTATGATTTATGCTTGAATTTGGTCTTGATCAACTTGTTTTGGAACTCATCCATATATCGGGTAATACATTGGATCTTGTATATACAAATGATGTCGACCAGTTGCCAAGCTTATGCGTAACCTCACTTGTTGACTGACCATTCGAAATCAGTGGGGACATATGCAAGTATATATATATATATGTATATATATATATATCGTGGTTAGATAGACAAGTTGGTTAGATGGACATCTAACCACTCAAGTTGGTTAGATAGACATCTAACCGGTTAGATAGACAAATTTTACTATCTAACCAACTGTTACTACAAAAGGCACAAACTTCCGTGTGTCCTCCCAAATGTCAGCCTTAAACCTGTTCCACATAGAATCAAAACTATCGAAATCTAACAGCACTTAATGCCACCGTATGCTACGCAAAAATTCGTTAGTACCATCATAATCAACTTTCTAGAAGTTATAAATTTTTCTATTATCCCGATACTTGCATAAATGTATATATAAACTAAATAAGTGATAAAGAAATAATAAATAATAATAAACGTAAATGTATATATGTCGTGGTTAGATAGACAAGTTGGTTAGATGGACATCTAACCACTCAAGTTGGTTAGATAGACATCTAACCGGTTAGATTGTAAACTAAGCGTAGTTTTACAATCTAACCTGTTAGATAGACAAATGTTACTATCTAACCAATTGTTTTGGTTAGATGGCCATCTAACCAACTCACATTTGGTTAGATTGAAAGTTAGATTTTTTATGTACGTAAAGCATTAGAAGTTAACATTATCGCAAAAATATAAATTGTGTGAGAAATGTTCCTGCAACTGAAATGTTCGTTTCATGCACCATTACTATCACGATATAATTTTCATTATACCTTTGGTATATTATATCTTATTATATCTTATTAATAATTATATCTTTGGTTTTTACAAGTCTTGTCGAATTTTTTAATTGTTCAATATCGTAAGTTCTGATCAAGTGATAATGTTCATTCTTTTTCTTATCGACATCACCACTGCGTGCGGCCAATATCAGCTTTATTCTATAGACTTGTTCTTCTGCGGTTAAAGGCTTCTTTTTTGGATGTAGTTTGTAGAAGGCTTCCAATTCCTCCAAAAATTTGGCTTCGGAGGGGGGGTATGCGCTGTCGATCTGGTCGACCCTCCCAAACAGGGGAACATTCGCGTATTGAGGTCGGAGCACCGTTACGCAATGCCAAGAAGAGGAGCCCTCTAGTGGCTTACTCTTCTTCTAATATATAGTGCAATTATGCACTCTTGCTACAAGCTTTACTCGGTTGCGCTTTCTACATGAAACTTCCATGGATCTCGAAGCCAAATTTTTGGAGGATATAAATATAAATATAAATCATATAAAAAGCCTCAAAGTAAAGAACGGCCGTTAACTATAAAGTCTGGTCTATGGGGCGATCCTGAGTTTATTGTCTAAAACAAAAATCTTAGAAACTCAGGATACACTATGTAGCATGGTCCGGATGTTAGAATCCGATCCTGAAATGGATTCTGCTATTGATCTTGATCCCAATCCGGGCTTCAATCGATTCTAAATTTTCAAATCTCATAATTGTCAGTTTTAGATTTTCTGAACTGAAGATGTGATACTGTTTGATTTTCGAACAGGTGACGGTGGTACTGTTTATCACAATTGTTTGTTTGTTAGCCACAGTACAGATATGTAATCACTAGTGACTTTAGCATTTACAAGTATTTAGCCATGAGCGACGTTAGAAATTACAACTACTCAGCCACGATGCTAAATAGAAACTGTTCTATTTTGTTGCTAACTTAATTTGGATAAATATTGACGTCCTTGAAAACTATTCTGCGGCATCAAACGTTTTGCCGGGGGGGGGCAATGCCAACGTAAGCACTATTGAAAACTTAACTTTAGGAACTGAAACAAGTTACAGCCCATTCAAGGCCACGGCAGATCGTGTAAACAAAATCTCAAAATTAACAAAAACCTTAAATCCTGAACTTGCAAGCGTCGGTCCTCTTCGACTAAAACATGAGCAGAACATCATACTAGGCCAGTGCCGAAGATAGGGTGAATGAGTAGAGAAGGGCGCTCATAGTGCTAAACATAGCTATTTCCCATATCAATAGTTCTGCCTCCAGGAGGAACAAAAATATTGCCCCATTTCGAGGCCAACTTGTTCCTAGCTACTAAAGCCTTTCCTGTGGAATACACAGTCTGTTACTTCAGGGTCTTAATTTATGTTGATATTATGCAAATGATGTTTTGCAAAAAGAGTAGGATTAACGTTATCAACGACATGTATTGTGCAATTCGGTGCCTACGTAGCACCATGAGTACATAATGATGGGAGTATGACACTAAGCCTAGTCTTTATTATCAGAGCAAAAACTATGCTCTGCACGCTAACGGCTTACCCCTCCCCACAAATTGGACCCATCCCTTCAAACAAATTTTTGCGCTACGCTTGCATGCTAAAGCTCGAAAACACAACTACTCACTTCGTTCAATGTGCATCTGTTGCGAGCTTTAGAACACAAACATAGTGTGCGAATTTCTTTGAACTGATGGGTCCAATTTATGGGGGGTCAGCCATTAGCTAACAGCGCATAGTTTTTGCTCTGATATTAGATACTAGGCT
The DNA here is from genome assembly GCA_030248195.1 of Trissonchulus latispiculum. Lineage (NCBI taxonomy): Eukaryota > Metazoa > Nematoda > Enoplea > Enoplida > Ironidae > Trissonchulus > Trissonchulus latispiculum. The sequence continues at coordinate 43,260 of JASAND010007839.1, read as the reverse complement.
TTGTGTCATACTCTTGTTGTTATGTACTCTTGGTAGCACACAGTAGAAGGCATAAAGTTCAGTGCAGAAAAACAAATCCTGCCACAACTTCGCTCACTATTTAAAGAAAACAGTACATATAGAGCAGAATCTTTTGAAAATTAAGAAAGCTCAAGCGTAATTCAACTTCACCAAATTCTCAGTCCAGCGTGCTTTTGTTAAGCTTAAAACGTTTGCTTATAGTACCGTTAGCCGCTAAAATCAGACGCCAGGCCTGAACTTTTACTCTCATCAGGTAACGAACGGCTGCAGTGGCGCACGGGCACAATTTACATAATATACCTAGATAAGTTTTGCTTTAACAAATATCGCATTTGCGTCTTGAAAAGTTGTCAAGTTGTTCATTTTTTAGAATTACGAATTAGCATTGAATAAATTAATACGTTAACTAATTAAATAAAATCAATGAATTGAAATTATTGGCAACAGATGTTTGAAAGTACTCAGAATTACTGTAAAACGTTATTAAAAAGACGTGATCCAAAGTACTACACTATTCAACCAAATAAATGATTAGCTCAAAGGTTTTTATGAAGGAAGACATTGCAAAAATATGACATTAGGGACAGGTATAACTTAAACTGAAGAACTCAGCAATTTAATAAATAAAAATAACAGACACTAGCGAACAAGTTTAATGAATAAATCAATAGCCTAGTGGGCAGATAATTTCCTGCTAGCCTGAACGTTGCATAAACGTCTGTCCCGCGTTTCGACAATACCTTAGTATGGATTAGATGAGGAAAACCCTACCATATGATTCCAGAACCCAAAATGCAATTGCTTATTAGAGAACTGAAGATAATTCATCATGCCTTATATCAGCTGACCAAAACGGTTTCATTTAAACTCCCGATTTTATTACCAGTACAAATCTATGGCTTACGCAGGCACTAGCACTATGGGATCCTACAACTTTATCTGAAAATACAACTATTTCCTGATTCAACGGCTAATCAACCCAGCGCTTTACCCATGGCAAATTTAGCAAACATTATTTTCATTCTATTTTATATCATAGACGATTGAACAGAAAAATAGATTTAATAATCCGGCAACCGTAGGCAAAGTTTGACATGCAGTCATTATGATGAAAAACTTCATTCAGTTCGTCCAAAACTCCCACGAAATTACCATTTACCTGTTTTTCAGAATACAATAGAAATTCAACACCTTCTTGACTCTCAATTTTCCCCTTTCAGACACCTATTAACGAATGAAGGAGCCAAACTCAATGATAAACTGAATTTATTTATCTGTTTATCAATGAGATCAAGAATGGCAATCAGTGGGCGTCGTACAGTAACTGTAATTAATACTGGAGTAGGAAGTTGACTGTCAGAGGTTTAATTTTTACTGTCTGATGACAGAAATCTACAATTACCATTTATCCCGTTGACGCTGATAATACTTTGCTTACTATCGTAATCCTTCTTGCTGTATAAATCAGAAAAACAAAGTTTCCGCACGAGTGGGAAAATAATTGGCTTGTCTACAAGGGTACGATACATGGTGGCATAACAAGGACATCAGTTCTTTTCTTGTTTTAGCGTTCTACAAGGTTTTTGCGAGTTTGCTCAAAATTAAAGATTATCTACAAACGTTCAGTCGTTTGTGATGTTTAAACTTATGAGCTGATTCAGTTCAGCTTTTATAATTATTTTGTGATAGCCTTTGACTACTGAAATTTATTTGGAGCAGCTAATTTCGATTTTGAAAATTGCTATGCTGTAGTTGTTGGTAAATTGGTGCAATTGATTTCATTTATCATTCGAGCAGGATCAATGTCTATGGACATATCACATCATGGTAGTAACTGGTGGACGAATTCTCGTCCTTAATGTAAGATTGTCAACGCGTCTTGCTTTAGAATAAACAGTTTATCGAGATTCATTTGGTCAAACACCACAAAATGTGGATATTTTATTTATTTTTATATATTATTTCATTGAAATAGTATAGGGCGGGCTTTTCGACACCCCAATCCGGGATTCGAATTCCCCCTACCCGGGTTATGATGTCATCCATGGAGTCAATTTCTGCCTGTTTACGAGCTGTTTTAGGTAGTGCTCGCAACACATCCACCCAGTAAACCTAGCAGTAACACCCAGTACCCTCTGTTTATTACCCCAGCACTTACTGTCTGTTCACCAAGTTCCTACCCTCACCAATCTAGGGCCTTGACAACACCCAGTACACCAAGTATATACCTGTAGTACCCCAAGTCCCAAATGTAATCACACCTCTCCAAACTTCATTCCGTCCCTCTGCGTTCTTCCCCCAGGCCTTGGACCTGACGTCGACCCACTACCGGACGCTTACCTACCTAAGCTATCTACTTATGTACCTAACCTACAGAATCTACAGCACTGTTTCGGTCGACGACCATCTAATGTTTTTGGTCTTTTTATGTGCTTACTTATTGGGTTGCCGCTTTTTAACAAAAAGGCAACCCTTTGTGTTGGGTATGTCCGTTATTAGTTATTTCTTGCTGTATGTGTCCCCCCTCTAACTTTTGATTAGCTGGACCGATCCGGCTGAAATTTTCAGGGGGAGTTGGGGGTGACCTAATGTGCTCCCGGAAGCGCGGGCAGTTCGGTACTTCCCGGATTCCGGGAATGGCAAATCCCGGAATTTTTTAAAATGGTAAGGGGGGACCAAGGGAAACGTAAACATTTTTTGTTTCCGATTTTGCTCAAAAGTTTGTCATAGGGTAATTCGACCACTCTGATTTCGAAACTGAAATCGAAATTTTCGGAAAATTTACGGATTTCGAGACATTGGACCCGGAAAATTCCGGATTTTGAAAAATTTTTCCGAATGTGGTCGATATGCTATTCAAATTAAAGAGCTCGTCGAGCTGAGCAACTTTCCTTCTGGCGACATTTTCCAGAAATGCACCTAGCGAAAGTTATGGCCGAAGAACTGAAAATCCGGGAATTCCCGAAAACCCGGATTTTGGACCAGAAATTTTTTTGTCTCCAATTTCTCTCAAAAGTTGGTCATAGACTAATTCGATGGCGCTGATTTCGAAACTGAAATAGAGGTTTCCGGAAAATTTACGGATTTCGTGGTACTGGACACGGAAAATTTCTTGTTTATAAGAGGAAAAATGACAGCGGCAACCCATTCATGCAAATAAGCTTGGTTTTACTTGTCTCTAAACAATCATATACAGCAAATATATACTGTAAGCCCTAAAGAGGACTGTTGAGATAAGGGACGGGGGAAGTCGCCAAAGTGTAAATACTGGTTTGCCGGTGCTTTAGTTTTTTGTCTGTGTGCCGTGAAGTGGATTACTGTTATGTGTTTTCATGAGTTGCTCTGAAATTTCTCAGATTGATTTTGTGGTGTGCTCGTTAATTGGCTAGCTAGGCGTGGCGAGGTTTGTTCTTTGACTTTTAGTCGATTAAATTTTTCCCTCCGAGTTTGGACTTTACCGTTTCTATGTCTTTTCCGCTTCCCCGTTTCTTATTAAATTGGCAATGGTAGGAACTAGGTGAACAGGCAGGAAGTACTGGAGGAATAAATAGAGGATACTGGGTGTTACTGCTAGGTTTGCTGGGGGTATGTATTGCGGGCACACGTAAAACAACTCGTGAAACAGGCAGAAATTGACTCTAGTGATGACGTCATAACCCGGGTAGGGGGAATGCCAATCCCGGCCAAAGGCCCACCCTATATACTCATTCATATTCACAGAAACTCATTAGAGAGGGTTTAGAATCTGCCGGAAATTAGTATGCATATATACAAAGTTACATCTGCTTCAGTCCAAAGTTGGAATTATTCTGTCCAAAATCTGTGGTAGTATCAGTTTCGAAAAAACTGAGAAATGGTTTTTCTGGAAGGCGCGTGCACAAACATGGATAGTAAATGTTATGTGTGTCATAGTATATCTGGTGCATTCTTGTTCCGGGCATTGAAACGTTCTGGCGTTGGACCCTATATCTTATCTGAATATCCGGTTGACCGGAAACTCAAACTATTCGTTGATATATTGTATGCTATATGTCTAACATGTCCATAGCTAAATGTGAATCACGGGTACACGCGGGTATCCACGCAGACCGCGGGTGAAGGATGGGGAAATCCATGATAATGAGTTGTTTACGGGAAAACTATAAAAAATTTCGGGTTTCCGCCGCATACTATAGAATCTGCCAAGTATAGATTTTCCTACTAAATCTAGCGTTAACTACTTCCTTATGTTTAGGTAGAAGAATAGTTGCAAATTGTGATCAATTGCATCAATTATCAATGAGTGTTGTAATGTGTATAAACATTAATGCTGGAACAGCATGTAGGATTGTGCTTGGACCATGACTCGGACCTCCGGCTCGGTCATGACCAGTCACAGACTTCTTTTGTATTAGAGAGACCCTGCCGATTCGTGACCACTGGAAATTAAGGAAATACATTGCAATGATAAATGCGAAAGGTTATGTGGAAATGCAGGTTAAGTTTTGTAATTTCTAAAGGACATCGTTTGCAGGTTACAAAGTGAGATATTTGGGGCAATGGATTGCTAATAGTTACCATAACCTGTAATTTCTACTGGTTTACAGGTAGGCTAGGCATGCTTGGTGCGTTGACTCGGCTCCCCCCGTAACTTTCGCTTTGCACGCTTTCATATAAGCACGTGTCTGCTCGCTGATTGGACCCTTTCTTCCCCCCCCCCCTTTCTCCTTTCCTCTCCTTCCCCCCCCCTCCCTCCCCTCCTTTATCTCAACAGTTCTCTTTAGGGCTTACAGTATATATTTGCTGTATATGATTGTTTAGAGACAAGTAAAAACAAGCTTATTTGCATGAATGGGTTGCCGCTGTCATTTTTCCTCTTATAAACAAGAAATTCCAGTACCACGAAATCCGTAAATTTTCCGGAAATCTCTATTTCAGTTTCGAAATCAGCGCCATCGAATTAGTCTATGACCAACTTTTGAGAGAAATTGGAGACAAAACATTTTCTGGTCCAAAATCCGGGTTTTCGGGAATTCCCGGATTTTCAGTTTTTCGGCCATAACTTTCGCTAGGTGCATTTCTGGAAAATGACGCCAGAAGGAAAGTTGCTCAGCTCGACGAGCTCTTTAATTTGACTAGCATATCGACCACATTCGGAAAAATTTTTCAAAATCCGGAATTTTCCGGGTCCAATATCTCGAAATCCGTAAATTTTCCGAAAATTTCGATTTCAGTTTCGAAATCAGCGTGGTCGAATTACCCTATGACAAACTTTTGAGCAAAATCGGAAACAAAAAATGTTTACGTTTCCCTTATCATTTTAAAAAATTCCGGGATTTGCCATTCCCGGAATCCGGGAAGTACCGAACTGCCCGCGCTTCCGGGAGCACTTTAGGTCATCCCCAACTCCCCCTGAAAATTTCAGCCGGATCGGTCCAGCTAATCAAAAGTTAGAGGGGGGGACACATACAGCAAGAAATAACTAATAACGGACATACCCAACACAAAGGGTTGCCTTTTTGTTAAAAAGCGGCAACCCAATAAGTAAGCACATAAGAAGACCAAAAACATTAGATGGTAGTCGACCGAAACAGTGCTGTAGATTCTGTAGGTTAGGTACATATTACATAAGTAGATAGCTTAGGTAGGTAAGCGTCCGGTAGTGCGTCGACGTCAGGTCCAAGGCCTGGGGGAAGAACGCAGAGGGAAGGAATGAAGTTTGGAAAGGTGTGATTACATTTGGGACTTGGGGTACTACAGGTATATACTTGGTGTACTGGGTGTTGTCAAGGCCCTAGATTGGTAAGGGTAGGAACTTGGTGAACAGACAGTAAGTGCTGGGGTAATAAACAGAGGGTACTGGGTGTTACTGCTAGGTTTACTGGGTGGATGTGTTGCGAGCACTACCTAAAACAGCTCGTAAACAGGCAGAAATTGACTCCATGGATGACATCATAACCCGGGTAGGGGGAATTCGAATCCCGGATTGGGGTGTCGAAAAGCCCGCCCTATACTATTTCAATGAAATAAAATATAAAAATGGATGAAATATCCACATTTTGTGGTGTTTGACCAAATGAATCTCGATAAACTGTTTATTCTAAAGCAAGACGCGTTGACAATCTTACATTAGGACGAGAATTCGTCCACCAGTTACTACCATGATGTGATATGTCCATAGACATTGATCCTGCTCGAATGATAAATGAAATCAATTGCACCAATTTACCAACAACTACAGCATAGCAATTTTCAAAATCGAAATTAGCTGCTCCAAATAAATTTCAGTAGGCTATCACAAAATAATTATAAAAGCTGAACTGAATCAGCTCATAAGTTTAAACATCACAAACGACTGAACGTTTGTAGATAATCTTTAATTTTGAGCAAACTCGCAAAAACCTTGTAGAACGCTAAAACAAGAAAAGAACTGATGTCCTTGTTATGCCATCATGTATCGTACCCTTGTAGACAAGCCAATTATTTTCCCACGCGTGCGGAAACTTTGTTTTTCTGATTTATACAGCAAGAAGGATTACGATAGTAAGCAAAGTATTATCAGCGTCAACGGGATAAATGGTAATTGTAGATTTCTGTCATCAGACAGTAAAAATTAAACCTCTGACAGTCAACTTCCTACTCCAGTATTAATTACAGTTACTGTACGACGCCCACTGATTGCCATTCTTGATCTCATTGATAAACAGATAAGTAAATTCAGTTTATCATTGAGTTTGGCTGCCTTCATTCGTTAAAAGGTGTCTGAAAGGGGAAAATTGAGAGTCAAGAAGGTGTTGAATTTCTATTGTATTCTGAAAAACAGGTAAATGGTAATTTCGTGGGAGTTTTGGACGAACTGAATGAAGTTTTTCATCATAATGACTGCATGTCAAACTTTGCCTACGGTTGCCGGATTATTAAATCTATTTTTCTGTTCAATCGTCTATGATATAAAATAGAATGAAAATAATGTTTGCTAAATTTGCCATGGGTAAAGCACGCTGGGTTGATTAGCCGTTGAATCGGGAAATAGTTGTATTTTCAGATAAAGTTGTAGGATCCCGTAGTGCTAGTGCCTGCGTAAGCCATAGATTTGTACTGGTAATAAAATCGGGAGTTTAAATGAAACCGTTTTGGTCAGCTGATATAAGGCATGATGAATTATCTTCAGTTCTCTAATAAGCAATTGCATTTTGGGCTCTGGAATCATATGGTAGGGTTTTCCTCATCTAATCCATGCTAAGGTATTGTCGAAACGCGGGACAGACATTTATGCAACGTTCAGTCTAGCAGGAAATTATCTGCCCACTAGGCTATTGATTTATTCATTAAACTTGTTAGCCAGTGTCTGTTATTTTTATTTATTAAATTGCTGAGTTCTTCAGTTTAAGTTATACCTGTCCCTAATGTCATATTTTTGCAATGTCTTCCTTCATAAAAACCTTTGAGCTAATCATTTATTTGGTTGAATAGTGTAGTACTTTGGATCACGTCTTTTTAATAACGTTTTACAGTAATTCTGAGTACTTTCAAACATCTGTTGCCAATAATTTCAATTCATTGATTTTATTTAATTAGTTAATGTATTAATTTATTCAATGCTAATTCGTAATTCTAAAAAATGAATAACTTGACAACTTTTCAAGACGCCAATGCGATATTTGTTAAAGCAAAACTTATCTAGGTATGTTATGTAAATTGTGCCCGTGCGCCACTGCAGCCGTTCTTTACCTGTTGAGAGTAAAAGTTTAGGCCTGGCGTCTGATTTTAGCGGCTAACGGTACTATAAGCAAACGTTTTAAGCTTAACAAAAGCACGCTGGACTGAGAATTTGGTGAAGTTGAATTACGCTTGAGCTTTCTTAATTTTCAAAAGATTCTGCTCTATATGTACTGTTTTCTTTAAATAGTGAGCGAAGTTGTGGCAGGATTTGTTTTTCTGCACTGAACTTTATGCCTTCTACTGTGTGCTACCAAGAGTACATAACGACAAGAGTATGACACAAAGCCTAGTATCTAATATCAGAGCAAAAACTATGCGCTGTTATCTAACGGCTGACCCCCCATAAATTGGACCCATCAGTTCAAAGAAATTCGCACACTATGTTTGTGTTCTAAAGCTCGCAACAGATGCACATTGAACGAAGTGAGTAGTTGTGTTTTCGAGCTTTAGCATGCAAGCGTAGCGCAAAAATTTGTTTGAAGGGATGGGTCCAATTTGTGGGGAGGGGTAAGCCGTTAGCGTGCAGAGCATAGTTTTTGCTCTGATAATAAAGACTAGGCTTAGTGTCATACTCCCATCATTATGTACTCATGGTGCTACGTAGGCACCGAATTGCACAATACATGTCGTTGATAACGTTAATCCTACTCTTTTTGCAAAACATCATTTGCATAATATCAACATAAATTAAGACCCTGAAGTAACAGACTGTGTATTCCATAGGAAAGGCTTTAGTAGATAGGAACAAGTTGGCCTCGAAATGGGGCAATATTTTTGTTCTGCCTGGAGGCAGAACTATTGATATGGGAAATAGCTATGTTTAGCACTATGAGCGCCCTTCTCTACTCATTCACCCTATCTTCGGCATTGGCCTAGTATGTTGTTCTGCTCATGTTTTAGTCGAAGAGGACTGACGCTTACAAGTTCAGCATTTAAGGTTTTTGTTAATTTTGAGATTTTGTTTACACGATCTGTCGTGGCCTTGAATGGGCTGTAACTTGTTTCAGTTCCTCAAGTTAAGTTTTCAATAGTGCTTACGTTGGCAATTTGCCCCCCCGGCAAAACGTTTGATGCCACAGAATAGTTTTCAAGGACGTCAATATTTATCCAAATTAAGTTAGCAACAAAAAACGTCGCTCATGGCTAAATACTTGTAAATGCTAAAGTCACTAGTGATTATATATCTGTACTGTGGCTAACAAACAAACAATTGTGACAAACAGTACCACCGTCACCTGTTCGAAAATCAAACAGTATCATATCTTCAGTTCAGAAAATTTAAAACTGACAATTATAAAATTTGGAATCGATTGAAGCCAGGATCGGGATCAAGATCAATAGCAGGATCCACTTCAGGATCGGATTCTAACATCCGGACCATGCTACATGGTGTATCCTGAGTTTCTAAGATTTTTGTTTTAGACAATAAACTCAGGATCGCCCCATAGACCAGACTTTATAGTTAACGGCCGTTCTTTACTTTGAGGCTTTTTATAATCAGACACCTTCATGAAAATGAAATAAGCTTAAAGCTTAGTATCCGGTGCAAGAAATCTTATAACAACGCAATATTCAATTCAAGGTAAGATTGCCTGACATCTCCATTTGTTTTTCGATAAGATCGGTTACCTTTGGTGCAAAGCGTCAACTCAGGCACGTGCCTCTCCTTAGCGAACCAAGTCTTTGATCCAGCGCTGGAACTGTTTGATCCAGAAAGAGCAAGCAAAACTATGCATGAGTAAAAAACATTTAGCTTTGAGTCACGCACGATTCGGCTAAAAATTGACTTTTTTATTTTTTCGCTAAAAGTCGTTCTGCGAACCAAGTTTTCAGTTATTAGCTCATTTTATGCCAGCTGATAGCCCTTCAAGAGTACACCATGAGTTAGACTTCAGAATTTACTGAAAATGCAAAGAGAAGCTGAATTTTTAATTAGAATTACTAACATAAAAAACTAAATCTAATTGCTGAAAGCGGGAAATGGTTTGCTCACCTAACATGAGCAGTGCTGACAATAAAAAGGTGATTATCTTGAATTTTATTTTTCAATTTGCCACCTTTTAATTTGCAGCAACAGTATCACCAACGAATAGTCTTTCTTGGACGCAGCTTTAAAATAAATCAAACGGTTGAGAAAAATTGAATTTTGCACATGTAAAGATTGCTAAGTCCTGACTGCGTCCGCTCACCGAAAGTAGAATTACTTTACTCAAAAAAGTAGGTTATCCCGGGTTGCCTTTATTTTTTAAAATTAACTAAAATGCTATTTTTTTCAGAGAAAACGAATGTTATAGGTTTCTGAATAGCTGTTAGTTTATACATTTTCTAAAAAAGTTTATATAATTCGTAAATAATGAAAACCAATTATCTCTATTGTATTAATTGGTTGCATTTAATTGACAATGATTTGATAAATTATTACCTTGCAAATACGCTACAGCCATTCGGAAACCTATAACATTCGTTTTCTCTACGAAAAATAGCATTTTAGTCAATTTTAAGAAATACGGACAACCTGGGACAACCTACCTTTTGGAGTAAAGTCGTTCTACTTTCGGTGAGCGGATGCAGTCGCGACTTAGCAATCTTTACATGTGCAAAATTAAAATTTTTTCAACCATTTGGTTTATTTTAAAGCTGCGTCCAAGAAAGACTATTCGTTGGTGATACTGTTGCTGCAAATTAAAAGGTGGCAAATTGAAAAAATAAAATTCAATGTTTTCCCGGGATAATCACCTTTATATTCTCAGCACTGCTCATGCTAGGTGAGCGGACCATTTCCCGCTTTCAGCAATTAGATTCAGTTTTTTATGTTAGTAATTCTAATTAAAAATTCCGCTTCTCTTTGCATTTTCTGTAAATTCTGAAGTCTGACTCATGGTGTACTCTTGAAGGGCTATCAGCTGGCACAAAATGAGCTAAGAACTCTAAACTTGGTTCGCAGGAAGACTTTTAGCGAACCAATAAAAAAGTCAATTTTTTAGCCGAATCATGCGTGATTCAAAGCTAAATGTTTTTGAGTCATGCATAGTTTTGCTTGCTCTTTCTGGATCAAACAGTTCCAGCGCTGGATCAAAGACTAGGTTCGCTAAGGAGACGCACTGCCGGTGCATCGAATTTCTAAATCCTTAATATGTATATCAGTAGTAGCACTAGTAGCAGTAGTAATAGTAGTAGTGGTAGTTTAATCAATCAAAGAATATATAGCAGCGCATAGTATTACAAATTAGCATAGAAATGTCACAACAAACATAACGGTAATAAACGCACCGTTACTCAACATTGTAGGTTGAAAGGAGCATGGTGGACAGACTGTCCTTGGCTAAACCCCGTCCCTTTGTGAAATTTAAAAATGAAATAGCAGCGAGACGGCTATCAAAAATTTCAAGATTTTCTGCTGAGACAACGAAATCATTCAGAGAATTCCAACTTTCAATCACCCTTTGATTGAAAAAGCATTTCCTAACATTTAAACTAGTTCTTTCCATGAACAACTTCCTAGAGTTACCTCGCATCGCAGAAGTTTTAGTATATTCAAAAAATCATCAAATAACAGTTGTGCCATACCATGAATAATTTATACACCATAGCAGTGTCGTTATATATTCTCCGTTTTCCAAGGAAGGCAAATTTAGTCTATTTAAGCGTTCAATATGAGATAAATTTCGAAAGTCAGGCAGCTTTCTAGTAAAAAGAAATTGGAGGCGTGCTATCAAGTCAATATGTTTAAGCAAATTATATGATCAACCTTTAGAGCAATATTCAAGTTTTGGCCTCACACATGCTTTATAAAGTTTTATCATAAATTTAGGGTTTCTATTTCAAAAAGCTGAAAAGATCAGGCTAACTTTTCTAAAACCAGCTTTTACAATGTCAGTGCAGTGCATAGAAAATTTTAGATCGCTAGATATTGTAACGCCGAGATTCACAAAGTTGGAAACACTATCAGGTTGCTGACTACCGAGTGCGCAAGTCGTTCTGGGATTCAAATGTCCCAAATACATAACAAAGCATTTAGATAATGCTAAAGATAGCTGCTTCGTATTTGTCCAATAATATACATTATCTAAGTAATGCTGAACCATGACTTGAAGTTCATCAGAACTTTCAAAAGCCAAACAGAGCTTACACACAATTTCACATCAAGCATACGTAATACAGAGCATAGGTCAATAATATAAAACAATAACAACAGGACATAGGATACTTCCTTTAGGAACTCCGGAAATTACCGATAACTTCGGAGACGAACACTGATTTACTTGAACGAACTGCTTTCTTTCATTTAAATAATTTGGTATCCACATGTGAAAAAGTCCATTTATACTTAGCGAACTAAGAATTTGGAGTAACTTCGAAGGAGAAACTGTGTCAAACGCCTTTGCTATGTCGAGGTTAATCAAATCAATGTTTAATTTTTAGTCCAATTGTTTAAAGTTATGAGAAATTACGCTACTGTTGACCGTTTTTTTGCGGAAACCAAATTGATTAATACTGAGCAGCCTATTAGTTTCCAAATAATTTGTTAAAAATTCCGCTAGAATAGATTCAATTACCTCAGTACAACAGCTCAGCAGACTAACTGGTTTAGATTTACTGCATTCTGATTTTTGCCTTTTTTGTGAGTAAGAATAACTTTAGCTAACTTCCATTCAGCTGATACACTGATTAACTCAAAAGAATTCCCTAAACAATATAGATGAAGGTTTTGCAATGACTGTGGCCAGTCACAAATAAAATCTCTTAACGTTTTAGTACGATGTTTTCGTCGCAATTTATGTTACCAATACATGTAGTCGGGTTTCCAAGATTTCCAAGAGCAAGTCCGTTATGTGTTGTAAAAATCGAAGCAAAATATTTGTTTAAAAGTTTCGCTTTTTCAGTATTATCGGTTATCTGTTCCCCATCTGACATATGCGCAGAAATATTTGATTTTTGAGGCAATCGGTATTTAACATTAAATTCCAGAAGCTGATATCATTGTTCGCATTTAGCACTTTCTCAAAAATATCCTTTCGCTTAGCGTGTCTAGCTTTATTTGTGGTTGATTTCCATTCCTGTTTAGTTAGGGTTGTCGGAGATTCTGTATAACTTTTATGCAACTTCAATTGTTTTCGATGCAATTTCAATGATTTACTGGGCCATTACGAGTTGTTGCTTCTGACTACAAAAGGCACAAACTTCCGTGTATCCTCCCAAATGTCAGCCTTAAACCTGTTCCACATACAATCAAAACTATCGAAATCTAACAGCACTTAATGCCACCGTATGCTACGCAAAAATTCGTTAGAACCATCATAATCAACTTTCTTGAAGTTACAAATGTTTCTATTATCCTGAGACTTAATGTATATATAAAATAAATAAGTGATTAGTAAATAATAAATAATAATAAACGCAAATGTATATATATATATATATATATATATATATATATATATATATATATATATATATATATATATATATATATATGTGTATGTAAATGCTTGTTTATGTCCCCACTGATTTTCATGGTCAGTCAACAAGTGAGGTTACGCATAAGCTTGACAACTGGTCGGCATAATTTGTACATACAAGAGCCAATGTATTGCCCGATATATGGGTGAGTTCGAAAACAAGTTGATCAAGACCAAATTCAAGCATAAATCATAAACTTCACGATCAATACAAGGCATATTGGTAACATTTAACCAGTTAATCATAGGATAATTAAAATTACCAAACACAAACTTAGTTAAAGCTACGTTTACCTAACAGACTATCAGTAGACTACCGCTTATCAGCCGAATGAGTTCTGTATACTATGCAAACTCGGATTTGTCTTTTTTACCAGCGAAAATATCACAAGTTATGACTTCAAAATACGTATTTAATACCTGTTCGATTATAGTAAATTGTAAGAATTTAGGTATTAATAGTATAACACCACCGCCCTGCCCTTTTCTAATTGATCTTCTCATCAGGCCTTACAATATTGTGCGTACTTAAAATAGTGCCAAAATAAGATTGTAAGCTTAGGTTCTGTTAAAAAAGTTTCAGTGAACAAAAATATAGACCTTCTGTTTGGAATCACTTGGAAGCAGAGTTCATCAATCTTGATTTTAACGAATCGAGCATTAACACAGGTGAACGATAATCAACTGGAAATATTGGTATGACTACGTCGGTTGGCACGGATTAGTTTCCCACGACGGCACCAGGGTTTAGGTTTTCCCCAATTGGAATTGCCAGAGGCTGGGGCCGCTCGATTACTCTGCAACGCCGTATTATAATATCGCTATTTTCAGTTTCTCGACGAGCGTAAAGCTCTTCATATTGCTTGCGATCTGCAAATCGTTCTTGTGCAGTGCGGTCGGGTCTTACAAAAGCTTATATTAGGACGGGGCACAGTTCGGATCACGACTTAGAAACCCACCAGCTTCTTTCAGGAACACATTTCTTTCAGTCACCATGTTTTCCTTGAAGCACACTTTCAAAACCCGTTTCCCGGGGTTTTATCCTCCCTAAAAGTAGCAGACATGGCGGATAGGGGAATTTCCAGTTCATCACAAAAGCTACCAATTTTTGTACATCAGAACAGTCTGCTTCATGGGCACGTTCGGCAATTCTTGGACCATGAAAATAAAATCATATCAAATCTGGTCAAGTTTTAAAAAGTGACCATAAATCAATCAAAACAAAACCAAAAAGGCTGCACTAAAGCATGCACTTTGACTGGCGCATGTTCAGTGCATAGGGTTGTTGTACCTCTGTTTTGTTTGTTTAGAGAAGAGAAATGAAAAACGTGTGCAACACGGCTGTGATTATTGTACTGTTTGCTCATTTTCTTAATCCGGCTGAAGCTGGGATCACGCTACTAGCTGCACTTATCAACAAATTGCGTGAAGAATATAGGAAGGCCGAATCCTGGTATGTACCCAGCACCCCATCCTATTTGAATATGGTTGCATTTCTAGTCGTGGGGATAACTTTCTAGCTTTCGAGTAGCATTTGAATTTCTGAAGTAGTTGAAGCAGACTACGCAGGTTTTTCATAAGACACCACGGAAACTACTTTTGACAGGGTAACTTTCATTGCCGATAATTGCATTGCCGATAATTGCATTGCCGAGAATTGCATTGCTGAGAAAGAGTGTTATATGTTTTATGTCTTTCATTCATGCTGCACATGCATCACATTCATTAATCCTAGATGGCAACTTTGAAGAACTTTTTGCAAGTTTTAAGCCACAATTAGCCAATTATTCGTTATTTATTTATTTATTTAAGCATTCACTTAAGTATAATAAACATGTTCGTTCACAAACGGCAGCTTTAACTGTTCTATAAACAATCAATTGCATCCAGTTATTCGTACGTTAAAATAGATTTCTTGCGCCTTCCCCCAGCCAAAGCATTCAATGTTTTTGACCAATAAATTTAAAATGTGTATAGGCGCAAACTGGAGGCGATGAATTCAAACATTTTAACATTTTAAAATTAAAAGTTTTAAATTTGAAATTGGAAGGGGGACAAAGGGGATCAAAAACTTTTTGTTCCTTGGTTTGCTAACTTGTATACATAGAGTCTGAAGTCAGTTTTCGATTCAGCCTTTCGTTGACTCCTACCTACTTCCTTCTTTATACCTTCTTTGTACCTTCCTTGTGGACACATCATGTTACCGATGATGTTAGCTCAGGATAAGCTTGCAGCTTTAGATTGTATCCAAAGTTTTAGATCCACCTGGGCCCTCTTAACAACTTAAAATTTAAGATTTTTAAATGTTTTTTTAATTTTAACTGAAAAATTATGAATTCATCAGCCCCAGCATGCAACCATGCAAACGTTTAAAGGTATTGGCCAATAAGTTCAGAGTAATAGGGGAGGGCGAAAATGCAAGGGGTAATATTTGTTCGTAGGAACGGGCGTACGTGTCGTCATGTGATAATTTTATAAAAATGTTGTTAATTACTAGAAACTTAAAGCCTAGACATTAAAAGGTTCCTAGCTTTTAGATGTTGTCTTCGTTACTTTAGTATTTTCTGCACTTCAGGAATGACTACTACAAGGTTTTCTATGAAAATTAACCCTTAGAATATGAAAAAACTGGATCCGTTGCAATTAATCGTCTATAGAACTCTTCAAGCTGCAACTCCGTAAACTGACGTTCTTTTTTTGAGAAGGTCCTAGGAATAGTGGCACACAAAGTGGTCATTAAGTTGCTGCTCCCCGCAGACGGTTTAGAATCGGACAAGAAGTTGCTGCTCCCCGCAGACGGTTTAAAATCGGACAAAAAGTGGATTATTATTATTATTATTATTATTATTATTATTATTATTATTATTATTATTTTAGGGACAGACTGGGGGAAACGAATCGAATTGTTCGGACGACGCCTGTAATTCTTCGGTATATTCCAAGGACTTATCCATCTGCAATGCCGTCCTTAGAGAAAGGAAGATAATGTTTTCTCAGCAAAAACAACAGCTTAATGTTAACTGTTAATAAAGTACTGTTGTACAATTAATTGGCATGAAAAGGATGTACTAGCAAAGTACAATACTTCTATTTTACGAAGAAGAAATACGCAAACGACAGTCGTTGGTCCCATAGGCCACGGTTTCTACTGTTTGCTGTTTACTGGTTTCATCAGTTTTTGCACAATGGTGATCATTATCCGAATGTGCAAGTAATCGAAAAATAATGCTAAGTTTTGCGAAAAGTTTTCCTGTATTTTCAACATTTTAACATAGTGCTCGGACCGGTTCTGATTTTTGAAACCGGTTCCGGTTCCGGTTCCAGAGTACCGGTTCCGGTTCCGGTTCCGGTTCCGGTTCTAGCTTCCGGTTCCGGTTCCAATTAAGATTTTTATAAAAAGGCTTTAATTCAATTTTTTTGGTTTTTTATATACATTGGACCAAAACCTTATGAGCCAACGTTGTTATATGCTCGACGAAATTTACATGTAAAATAGTAATTAATTTTTATACCAGTTTTAATAGTGTTAAAATGTGTTAAAAGTGTAATGAATATGTAAAAAATTTCAATCCTAAACTCATTTCCTGTGTCCCATGGTAATAGTTTGTTCAACTGTCACTTAAGTATAGGATTTACGCATTCACAGCATGTCACTGCCACTAATTAGCTGGTGCTCTGATTTATTTTGCATGACAATTGACGAAGAATTTGTTAATTGTTCGCAATCCTCTATCTTGGTTGCTCAAAAACTAGTCATGTTTCTTTTTCCTGCTACGCCTCAGCGCAGCAGGTCTCTTAAGTTTGCTCGGCCCGGGCCCTCACATGCACTTTGCTTGATAAAGATATTCCTCACCGTAAATGCGTGTGCATAATGGTTTAAGATAGGGCTTATATGATTTGCGTGTGAAATTTTGTCTTTCATTCTAAAGAAATTCTTTTTCCGATTCATGTAGAAATTACGCATATGTGTTTGCTCATGTATTAATGGCAATTCCACAATCGGAAATCCTATTCTCTGCTCTGATTGATGACTCATACTTACGATTAAGCTTTGTAGCAGCTCACCAACGATTTCTCAAATACATGAATCTGACAGAAACAATTGCTAACATGTAATGCTGAATTGTTTCATGTTTTCTGGCCATATAAAAGTAAATTCCTGAAGCTTTGAAAATGTTCAGACAATGTTTTGCACGTCTATTTTCTGTAGTAAGCAAGTGAGAGCTACTTATAAAATAATTAGCTGCGCAGCAGGTTTATTATTGAAAATGTCCGTCCAGAGAACACTTTTAACCTTTTGCACAAAATATTGCTTGTTTGCATTAAAGTAGCGGCAGATACAGCAAGACATATACACTGGAATCCTATTTCTTGACATTTGGCGGTACATTGTAGCTGTAAAAAATGGAAAAAAGGAAAAATTTGGAAACAGTGAAGAATTCATATGTTTGTTTGTCTACGACTGTCTACTAAGAGAAAATTGTATGCTAATGTAAAATGAAATGTAATGAAATGTAATGTAATGAAAATTGTATGCTGTAGTAATACTGTATGCACCCATTCTAATATTCAGTGAAAACTCTAGAAAACCAAAGTTAGGTTCCAGGTATCTATTAGAAAAAGAAATCTTAGGCTATATTTTGATATAAAGATGGTTTCTTATCTCCAAGTCAGGGTTTGTTTTTGATAGATATCGGA
Organism: Trissonchulus latispiculum; assembly: GCA_030248195.1. NCBI lineage: Eukaryota > Metazoa > Nematoda > Enoplea > Enoplida > Ironidae > Trissonchulus > Trissonchulus latispiculum. Next base: position 25,381 of record JASAND010007839.1, on the reverse strand, counting down.
TATTTGTGCATTTTTTGTGCATTTTAAAAAATAGGATGCGTTTTGGAAAAAATGTTTTATTGGAAAAAAATTTGGAAAAAATGTTGCATTTTAAAAAATTTTTCTGAACTATTTTTTGTCGTTTTAACAGATTAACAAACGGCATTGAGAGAGCTAGCATTGTACGCGTTGTAAACCGTTGTAAAGGAAAAAATGTGAAGAAATACTTTAAGAGAAATTGGCTTAATCCAGTCGTTTATTTCTGACAATGAAGGGACATATATAAGTATATAAATACAACCCAAAGCTAAAATATTTCAATAATTAATAAGTGGCTTTTGTTAACAAGAAAGAATAGAAGAAAGTAAGGTCTTTGCGACGTTGCCCTGATCGAAAAATAGTAAGAAGATGCGGGGGTCTGGAGGCGGCAGCCCCCAGCTAAAAGCTAGAGCTTTTTTTAAAATTTGAAGCACGTTCGAAATTTTTTAGGGCACTTTGTGGTTAGCGGAAGTATAATTTGACTGTGCATTTAAGTGTGCATTATTAAATTCAAGTGTGCAGCTTGGAAAAAATGTACATGTGCACAATAAAATGCACAAGAGACAGACCTTGCTCCAAGTAAACAATTATTATTAATGCTTCAAAGTTGGTTACTCCAAAAAGGAATCATCAGCTCATAATTGCATATCTTACCAACATGCAAGAAAAAGTTAAAACTCTTACTTGTTAAAAATAATGCCGCATAATAGGTTTCGGAAAACTTTCAAAAGACTACATTCAAAAGCTAGAAACATTTTCAGAATTTCCAGATTGAAAGTGTTATTTAAAAGCTAGAGAAATTTTGAAAATTTGCAGGCGAAAACTTAATTTTTGGATACATTTTTCAAATCATCTGAGACAAATTACACTGGAACCGGTCCGGTTCCAAATACTACCGGTTCCGGTTCCGGTTTCGGTTCCGGTTCTAAAAATCCTTCCGGTTCCGGTTCCGGTTCTACCGGTTCCAGTGGAACCGTTCCGAGCACTAATCTAACACCCATAATGGGTAACTGTTTGCTCAATACTTCAAGCAGTTCCTATTTTCGGGCATCTCGAAATAAGGATACTACTTTTTGTGTACAAATTATGAAACTATCACTTTTTGATCCAAGAGAAGAATCTTTATCTATTTCAAAATCTCTTGAAGCTATAATGAAGCTATGATACAGGTCATTAACAAAACTTAATGTGAAATAAAGGGATCTTTTCCACAATCCCCCAACATAAAGTAGTTGGGTTAGGGGTAACTGGGTGATCCAAATGCGTTCATATTTTGATAGGGTGCTAACTGTGGCTCAGTAATTTCACAAACTTAAAAAATTTAAATTTTTTAAATTTATAAATGTCAAAATTTTTTGGATTTTCACGTTGGCTGCGATGCCGCCCACCGGTGGGCGGCGCATGAGTTCCAGCATGTGCTGCGCCGCCCACCGGTGGGCGGCGCATGAGTTCCAGCATGTGCGGCGCCGCCCACCGGTGGGCGATTTGATGCATAATTTTAATATATTTCTCTTGCAAAGACGCACATTTTGAATGGCTTGAAAAGTACATACCGCAAATAACGAAAGATTTCTCTTTCTTTTGATATAAATATTGCCGCCCACCGGTGGGCGGCAACGCACATTTCGGACAATCGAAAATTTGATTTTTTAAAATTGCAGAATCGTATAACAGTTTGCTTACGTAACAGTTTTAGCTGTTACAAGACCCTATTTAGTCCAATGAACAACAAATCATTGCTAAATGGTTCAAATTTGACAAGAAATTGCGAAATTACTACTGAAATGGCGCCGGCACCGGTGGGCGGCAAACGCACATTCATGAAAAATATAAGTTATGTGCGATGCCGCCCACCGGTGGGCAGCGGTATAAAAAGTCACGTGTGACATCACTGAGTCGTGTATGATCGAAAAACATTAAAAAGACAATAAAATATTCATTGCGCAGAAAAATAGCGGAGTCGCACCGGCGGTAGGTCTGTGAAAAGGGTTAACGCAGCCAACGTGAACTTTTTCAGTAGAATCGATTATGTCAAGGATTTTTTCTTCTTGTGCAAACATCTGAAAGTGCAACCTGCGATCTCTACAGCGGCTCTAACTGTAAAGATCAAAGGAAATTGCCACCAATAATAGTAACACAATTACTGCTGATTGTTAGTATAAAGGCGGCGTTTTCCTTTGATTTTAACAGTTGCAGCTGCTGTAGTTAAGAAGCATTTTCAGATGTTGGTGCAAAGAAATAATGCTCACCATCATCGATTCTACAGCAGAACTTAAAAAATTCAAAAAATTCTGAATTTTTAAAAACATTTTGCTATCACTAGTCTCAGGTAGCACCCTAACAAAATATAAATTTTGGACTATACATATGTCTATATGCTAGAGATGGAGCCCATATAACACTTGGAACCGTGCACTGTACTTATGCCTATTTAACTTCTGCCTACTGACAAAACTCAACTGTCCTTATTCCTACGCTAATATTCCAAAACTCAAAATTGTACTTATGCCTACATGTTATATTGGAAAAACTAAAAATTGTCCTTATGCCTACAAATTCCGTAACCCTCACCTATCTGCTGGACATAAAATTATGCTCTAACTGTTCATAATTTAATCAACCTGTTTGTAATTTAACATTCAAAATCGATTAATATTTGCTGATGAAATTAGAAAAATAAAAATAGATAAAAATATATTTTTAAAACTAGTTTTGGGTTGTTAGAGGGAATTAGTTGAATATATAAATAGATGGCTGAATACAGACGTGACAATCTTTTACACTTGGTCCCCCTTGCGAATCGAAAAAATAAAAAATTTCTCGAAATCGAACACTTTTGCGGTATTTGAAGTCAGCGCTGTTGAAAACATACCCATACCAAATATTAGCTCTATTGGTCAAGTTTAGGAGTTTGAGGGGTAATCGAGACCAAACCCGAATTCTTTATTCTTTTATTTGAAAATGGCCAACTATTACGGTAGACACTGTAGGCATAAGGACAGTTGCGACCAGGCATGTGCAGGAGGGGAAGTTCTGGGGGAGGGGTGAACCGGCCGCCGAATCCGGAATTTTGCCCAATAAACCGGAAAAATCCTGTGGGGGTTGAGAGATCCCTCTGCGAGGTCCAGGTCAGACCACTCCAAACCCAAACCCCCCAAACCCCCAAGCACATGTATGGTTGCGACCTGCAAAGGTCAAATTGTAGGCACAAATTAAATTTGTAGTTTTAACTCGTAGGCACAAGGACAATTTGGAGTTTTGTTATCGCAAAGCGGTAACTTCAAAGAGTAGGTAGAAGTTGAATAGGCACAAATACAGTAAAGCGTTTGAACTAAACGTATGAACTAATTTTTTATGAGTGGAGCTGTTTTTGCGACTAGCCATTAATTTTGAACCGTGACCATGCGATTTTGTCTAAGATTTGAATTTCATTTCTTGAGGAACTGTCGTCTTTTCTGTTTTGCGGTATCCGTTTGAATTCTGTTTATTGCACTGCATTCTGATGAAATTTAGTGGCATCTGTTGCAGGCTGAGTGTTTTCTGGTATAAGTTTCAAAGGAAAGTGGAAATTCATAGCTCTGTTTACAAAAGGATCAAAATTTAGGGACTTATCTCCTAGGAAATTAATGCGTACAAGTTTAAGATTTTTAGGAGCCAACTTCATGCCAAGAGCTGGGTTCATACGACGTCGATAAGATTGATAACATTGATATGACTGACCAGATTGATAACACACTCTTGATTGACAGGTCTTCCCCGCACTCAAAATTTTCCCAAAGTTGAAATTCAATCGTCGTTGTGCTGCCTGACGAACTGGTTCTTATTTGGATGTATTCCACTTATGCCTAGTGGAATTGTGCCTACTCTTTTAATGTAGCTGCTCAAATGTAAATATGCCTACTTGGAAAATCTTAAAAGTGGAATTGTGCCTACTCTTTTTTATACCTAGTGGACATGTACCTACTGAATCGAAGAAGGCTACAATTTTACAAAATTATTACAAAAGGCTGAACATATAGCAAAGGCGTTACAAATTAACAAATTACAATCTGTATTGCAAAATTTCAAATAATTGTTGATGACGTTTGACACCCTTTCTTTGACCTTAGACCTATGAGTAATGTTCTTCTTCTTAAAATTCTATGTTACAGAAATTCTACAAACTTACCAAATCCTCCTGTCTTGATTTCTTTGAGATGGGACAAATAGATAATGATGTGGCCGCTCATATCCCTGCTCTAAACGAAGCCAAAAGTGGTGCATAGAAGGCCCGAAATGCTGTTCTACCCCTAATTCCTAGAATTCGAGGCGAAGTAGATTTACAAGGGGGGTGGAAGCGCACTTTTGATTAACGAGATATTTTTTAATAAATGATGGTGCGGACGATAAGACTTTAGTATTCTCAGCGATCGAAAATTTAACCAAGATTTGTTCCGCTGAGCCCATATTTTTGGATGGAACTTTTAAGATCAGCCCAATCTTTAGTCATAATGTGTATATAAACATTAAACTAAAAGAAAAAACATCAAAGCACAAATAATGTATACGTGTACAAATGACGTAAAGTATATCCCAAAGTTAAAGTAGAATTCAGTAGCAGTAGGCACAACTCCATTTTGAGTTTCGCAGTAGGCATAATTCCACCTAGTAATTCATTCAGGAGCGAGTAGGCATATTTCCACTTTAGAGTTTTGACAAGTGGAAGTTATTTGTGGCCCGTTTGTGGCTCTGACTTTCTGGATAGTACTTTGTGACGGGACAGACCGCTCTGTTAATAGGATTTGGATTCGGATTATTGGTCAGTTGAGACCTCTGTGATTTTTGCCTGTTGGAGCCAGCCACGACTCGGTAATTTTCTACCATTTACGCTTCTGCTTAATTATTGTTTTTTACCAATTCCTTATCCTTTTTCCTGTCATCGGAAGACCTGTCAGTGGATCACAAGACGCAGACGGAATCTGGATCAGCAAGGTAACTCTACTTGGAGTTGGTATATAGAATAGGGCTTCTTTTGATGAATGCTCCATCAAGCGATAGTTTCACGAGACATACCAAAATTTGAGTTATAACCTAACTAGATCATTAACTGATGTTCTCTCATGTATATGACGTGACCACCGTTTCATTGGTAAATGTATGTAATTTATAATGAGGTGATTTAAACTGGATAACTACAATAATTGATCATGACACATTAAAATAGTAATTCGATCTATCAGGCTATGATTTCGGGCTTAACTTGCGACAGAGCTAGCAAATCAGTGTTTAGATAGGAAATAGAATTGAGTAAGTACTGTCATGATCGGAATAGACTAACCTATTTGAATTTAGAGTATGTGCAACTAGAAAATTGAAACTTTAACACCATTTCTAGACGCTGAAATAGCGGATAACTTTAGGAAAAAGGAAAGGGAAATCGACCCCATTTTGGCGTTTTATTACAATATAAAATTATCTTAATAAAATTTGTCACTCATTTGCCTACACTACCCTAATTTGTTTATTGCTTACAATATATACAAACTATATAAAAAACCTGGCACAAAAATGTGCTTAGAAAACTGTGATCACGTGAATTCAAAAGTTCAAAAAATTTTTAAATTTAACATTTAAAATTATAGATTTTTACTACAAGTTTAGCTTATAGCCAAAGCTAACAGAGCTAACGAAAAGCTGACTCGTAAAACAGATTTCAGATACTCCGCGCTCCTGAAAATCCCTTTCTGCCTGTTTACAGCAAAAATTTTAAAAAATTTTTCGGTTCCCCTTGGTCTTTTAATACAAAACTGAAATTTTAAATTTTTAAATTTTTAAAATTTTTGAATTTTTGAATTTATCAGCCTCCAATATGCATCCATACAAAATTTCAAAGTTAATGGTAAAAAATCATATGTTCGGGCTGGAGGGAAAGCGCAAATGATCCACAGTTATTAAAAGGCGATATGATAGTGTAGGCAAATGAGTGACTCTCAAGGAAATCACGTAGTATAGGCAAATGAGTTTTGAAAGATTAATTTGTAGGTAGGAGACGTATTCTTTGTTTTTGAAGATTTATCTGTAGGTAAATGAGTGACTCAGAGTTTTGATAATAAACGTACGTGAGAGTGATTTTGAATTTTGAAAGGGCGTAGCTAATAGAGTAATAGACAGTAGGACAGTAAACTGTGAGCACGCATATAGCCTGCCGGCAGAGGTTGCGGTATTTGTAAATGCTTTCTTGTTTTAAGCTTTTCTTCAGTACCATATCAGATAAAGTTGTAAGATTGAGAACTAGGACTTTCAGATTATTCTGCCGTATTCTATTTTGCGGCTATTCTGCCTGTGTCAGTTATGTTCAATTTAAATTTTTAAACCTTTAAAAATGGAGGAAACTCTTCCATCGGGACAAATGGATTTAGCGAATCAGTGACATGCTATTTGAGTTTTTCCTTACGTTGAATTAGCGTGGTTGCATATGTAGAAGAGTCAGCAATTTACAAGCTCTAAAATTATGTTAATATATTCGGTAACGTCCATATATTAAACAAACTATGCAACTTCTACTTTCAAAGCAGCAAATAGAGCGGTTTCTCATTTCTGAGCAGCAGTATTCTGGATTTGTCAACAGACTCCTAGGTAGCTATCCCTTGTAAATCCCCTTACACTTATCTTTGAACGAAAAGTCAAATTTGGTCTTTTTAGTTTCTTCATTGTAGAATCCTTGGACCAAGCACTTCACTGTTTCTGACTTCTTGTTTCTATAGAGCGGTTCAGCTTGGCACATTCTGTCGACACATCGGCAACCCTTTTCTATAAAGAAAATTTAGTTCAATAAGTCAGGGTAGTCAGTCGCTATTAGGAATGGGCGCGATAGCAAATATTCGTTACCGCATGCCGCGCTTTTTGGTGCGGTTATCGCGCGGTTAACCGCGGTTTTACCGCTTATTTTTGGCGGTAACCGCGGTTAAATCAAAACGCGGTTACCGCAGTCAAAGTAATTAATTCGTCCTAAAAACTTGTATCTTCCACATTTTTCAGTTTGCTGCTTTTAAAATAAAAACATCAGTGGCTGCAGTAGTTTCGTGTCGTTGGATCACCGTTTTGCTATTTCTTGCTCGCAGTCTTATTTTATTTCCAAATGGAACGGAACAAAATTACATATGAGCTGGGAAATTATCAGAAATTTTGGTTGCAGTTTAAGAGGAGTTTATTTCTTGCTAAACTTGAAGTAAGTCCGTCATGATCGCTCTTTCGCTTTTTAAGAGTCAAACTGCGATCTAATTTATGAAGAATTTACAGAATGCCTGATTTGACCGGTGAACTACCGTATTATGTCGTAAGGTTAAGGTTAAGGGTCAGGTTAAGCTTATTTCAAAGCTGTACAAGCGATAGTTATGCTCTGGGAAAAAAACGGGTGAAGCTGACACTTGCCAGGTAGCTTGCTCCGCAAAAAGTTACCTACCAAATTTATCGAAAATTAACAATACAGCAATTATTCAAAACATCGCCGATGGGCGTATTTTCCGGTGGGCGCTTTTTTAGATTTCAAAAACTCCTAAATTGGCTATTCCTGAAAAACGCCCATGGGCCAATCCTTATATGGGCATAATACGGTGCATAGAACTCAGTCGGACAAGTTTTCAAAATTTGTCTTGGATTTAAAATTTAAACTAAATAAATTAAAGTTTGATTAGTTTAATCATTTTACAACTAACAATTTCCGACAGGGCACAATATAAAAATAGTAAATGAAATAATGAAATTAAAATCCTGTGGCTGGGTTAGTGACTGCGAAGGCTGTGTTAAACTCAGCGGCTCAGCGCTAACAATGCTAACAATGTTGTAATTGCGAGCGAGTAGTATTGTTTTTGGGCGTTCTGTATAAAATTGCGGTACCCTAACTGCGGTACCCTAAGCCTGATCTTGTAACTGTAATCTCACAAATGCGGTACCCTAAGCCTGATCTTGTACCTGTAATCTCACAAATGCGGTACCCCATGTGCCGTACCTTTAACGCAATCCTCTATGGACTATTACTTTAAATTGCGGTTCCCAAACTGTGTTACCCTATATCTGATTACTTAGCAATATCAAAATTGCGGTACCCCAAGTGCGGTACCCTAAGTCTAATCATTTAAGTACAATCTCATGTGTGTGGTTACGTATATGCGGCGCCCTAAGAACTATCTAGAACTGATGAACGTTTATCGCGTTCACTACTACTAAGACAAATTGGATTGTGGACCCTGAGGAGCTTGAGGCGCCTCCTAGAATTAATATATTGTGCTGATAATATGTGAATCCTAAGTTTAAAAAATTGCGGTGCCATACTCCAATCATTTACTACAATTTCATATGTGAGCTTAACTATGTGCGGTATCCTCCTAAGGACTATCTAAAATTGCGGTCCGTTAATATCGCATTCACTACACCAGTTCACTAGTAAAATTTAACTGTGGAGACTGAGGGAATGAGACACCGATATGAATATGCTCATTGTGCTTACATGCTTACGTCAGCATGCTTAGATGCTTACGTCAGCATGTTCACACTTACACGTCAGCATGCTTACATGCTTACACGTCAGCATGCTTACAAGTTTACACGTCAGCATGCTTACACGCTTACGTCAGCATGCTTACACTTATCCGTCAGCATGTTTACAAGTATCCGTCAGCATGCTTACACGCTTACGTCAGCATGCTTACACGCTTACGTCAGCATGCTTACACTTATCCGTCAGCATGCTTGCACGCTTACGTCAGCATACTTACACTTATCCGTCTGCATGCTTACACGCTTACGTCAGCATGTTTACACGCTTACGTCAGCATGTTTACACTTATTACACGCGTGCTTACATACTTCCATGAATATGTTTACATCGTTCCTGTCAGCTTGCTTATGTACATGCTCGCATCAGCATGCTTACGAGCTTAAACAGCTTGTGGAACTCAGATCACTCATGAAGTTATGATTAAATTCTTAAACTTATGTATTTTTTATCTAGTTTGTGTAATTATGTAATACCTATGCTAGTCTTACTCAATAAAGACAATATCATAGTTTATTGTACATATTCATACATAGCAACTAACAAGAATTGTTACAAATACAATAATGTCCATAAGCATAAGATGCTAAGCCGTCATCCAAGATATAGCGCTTATCATCAAAGGCCGACAAACTAATTTTATTAGTTTTTATTGAAAAAAGTTGATGTTTGTGGCTTCTGATCATATGCATTACATCCCGACGAAATAACTCATTACGTAAACAATAAACAAAATCATTATGACATAACACATTTTTACAACATTTTTCTTAACACCTTTAGCACGTTTTTTATCCTGACCGTTACAAACAAAACTGTACATTTTTGCCCGAAGGCCACAAAATTCAGATATAGGAATACCTGAAGTCTCATCCTTCATTTTCCCAATCACTTTCTTATTAGTGACAGAAAACAAAGGATGATCCTTCGGATAGTCACTGAAATCAAACAAATCAGCATCAGTTGACATATCATTATATACATCATCACATTCAATATAGTAGCAAAGACTATCAGTATCGGTAAATAACAATTTACAGTTATCATTATATTTTGGAACAACATAGTTATAATGGAATTCATACATGAGCAGTTTTGACAAGTCAAGCACAGTAAACCCAACATAGATGGGCTTGTTGAGCTCGACCGTCGCTCGACTCATGCAGACTGCTACCAAATCCTCATTAAAAGCAGTTGCCCGCTCAAAACGAGGATTTGACACCAACTTGCGGAATCGAGTCTGATCATGAACAAATTCTACAGTCATATAGCGACGCACATTCTCCATCGTTTTACCAAACACCGCATTATTTAATAATTTAAATAAATTTTTCTCAAAATCGGACTTAGCATGTTTTCGCATCTCAGTGTTAAAACCGATGTATTTCTGCATCCAGGAAGACTGTTGAAATACCAAGACGCGATGCACATGCTGTAACTTTAAACCCAATGATAAATAATATTTTAGATTACGAAAATGAATAATGTATTTTTGTTTATTTGAAAGATTGGGTACCAGCTTATGCACCATACCAGTCTTAACTCCAAGTTGCGAATGTATTTGCTTACAATACGGAGACAGCATATCATCACGAATTATCATTTTCTCAGGAGCCAAAGGATAAGAGTTATGCAAATCATGTAATTCTTTTGGATACCCCAAATCAACTTCCAAAACATAACCCTCCTCCCCGTCTACATCAATTGTAGACCAGTTAATTTTATCAATTTCATTTTGTGAAAGCCAACGAAATTTAGAACATGGTACCTTTTGACTCATAGCCCATCCATACAAATTATTAGCATCAAGATATAAAATGTACGACTTGGGTAATGAACAGTCATATACATCCAAATAAGGGTTGTTTGCTTTGGCATATCGATGAGAAATCATCGCAACGCCTCCACGAATCCCCTGTTCAAAAAACATGTATTGGTTGCTGTCTTTGAGAAGCTCAAGCTTAATACCTGTCAGCTTAAGACATGCATCCCATCCAAAACTTGGTAAAGTAACGTAATGGACAGGATCCAAATCATAATGCTGAAGGCAGAAAGCTCTAAAGTTCTCAAAAACATCTGCCAACAACAGTACATCTGTCAATAAATACAAGTCATGATAGTCACCCATATTGTTAATATCAAAAGTTTTCCAAACCGTGGTAGCATGATCGTAATCACCATCAGAAATGTCACTATCAGTTAAAGCACTATGGAAAGCTGATTTAGGTGGAAGACAACTTTCCTCAAATCGTTCCCATGAGTCCATGTAGTTGTACGGATATACACCCTTTCGAAGCAGCAGTGATCGTTTATCATCATTAGCGATCTGGGTAGAAAGGATTTTAAGTTGATGTTGATCAAGATCAGACACCAAATTATCCAATGACGCCATAAGAAATTGACAAGTATCAACGAATCGTATGCGCCATGGTGTAGGTTCTAATCCATATCCACCAACAACCTTTTCTTCCTCTGACTCGTTATCCAAGTAATCTTCATCTTCAGCAATGTTCTTGCGTTTGATGGAAAAGCTTATATAGTCTTCCATTCCCTTAGCGATTGCATCCAACTGAAGCTGTCTGGTCTTGCAGATTTTACCAATTTCTTGCATGATGAGATGCCCATCATACCGACGTAGGTTATGAAACAGCACGCTCACATTTCTGTCTAAGCGATGGAACTGGTTGCACTTATTGTGAGCAGGTCCACGGTATCTTCCGCAGATGTGGCAATGATCCCGAACTCTGTCTTCAAGAAGCTGCTTTCCACACAAGTGACAATCGGTTGCATTCTGAAAGCTGGTCTGCTGTTCTGATGTTAGGTGCAAGGGGATTGGGTTACCAACGCTATTACTATACTTTTCTGCAACTGCAATAATATCCTCCAACAGTTTTTGCACACAGTGTGGTCCTCTGTATATTATGGGCTTTCCAATTTTCTTTGTATCTTCTCCACAGCACTGCTCCAATGTAATTAGACCGAAACCACAGGGAGTATGTTGCTGGTATGCTGTTGTTGATGATTTTGAATGATCTGGCTCACAGTAATGTATTTTTTCCGTGATGCATTCAAGGTCTGCATAGATCACAAGAGGTGCTCGCAATCTCCTGTGATGATTTTTGAAGTTCAGCTCATCTGCTTTTGGCATGACAATTTTAGCTGGACTATTCTTTAAGCATCGATCCAAGTGATCCTTTAGTTTCTGTTCACTATACTGAGGCAGTAGACACCTGCGACAAAAATACTTTTGCCGATGTCCTCCTCGTTGATCTGACAGCAACCGATCAATACTTTTAATCCAGCAGTAGTGACCATCGTACAGCAGCAAATCAATATGTTGTTTAAAGTCATGTTTAGAAATATATAGTGGTAATATAGCTCCTTTCTCCAAGGTAAACACATTGATTGAAATATCATTGTTCATTTCAAACCTTGGAACGGATCTTATCTTCATTGGACAATCAAGTCCTTGTATGTTGAGTTCACCCTCGTAAGCAACATATTTGCTAACCATATTAGCATTCGTTTCCACTGGATGTAGAGCTGACAATACTGCCCATTGGAAGCATTTATCATCCTCGTTCTTCACATTGATGACTGCTCGTTTTGATTCGATCCATTGTGGTAACTTTCTGTAAGATGAACCTTTCAGAGGTCGATGAGCAGCCACGTGGATGTCCAAATGGAGTACTTGATCAACAACCCAGTCAGAGCCTAGTTGAATAAACTTATCTAGATTCTTCAACACTTCTTGCTCTGCTACAGCCAGTTCATGTCGAAGTTCAGACCCCTGCTGAGAATCTCTTGCTTTGCAACAGAAATGAGTTTCAATCGTTTCGCTTTCGTCAGACGCTCGTTTTAAGCGGATCCTCATGCAAAGCCAAAACTTCACACCCATCAGATCTGCACATTCTTGTCCCAACCGCTCCATCAATATACCGCGGCATTCTGTGAAGAAAATCTGTGGGTCTCCCACAAAATGCTGTGGTTTTATTTGATAACCACGCAGCCAACCATTCAATGCATTCGGCAGTGATGTAATACCATAGTCAGGCATTTCCATTTCCAATAACTCTTCATCTGACTCAGTCATTGACATCTCTAGTAGGTTTTCATCCGACTCCGTCAGATCCTGGACTGATGATTGTTCGTGATCATCACGGACATCGCTAATCGAAAGCACTTGATCATTGATTGCTTCTTTCGAAACTACGTCTTCAACAGCTTGTTTCTTTCTGGTGGGCTCTGAATCTGTTACTGGTTTATCTCTTTGATGAATCTTCATATGGCGCTGGAGAACATCACTTCTTGAAAGAATTCGTCCGCACTCGCTGCATTTGAACTGTCCTCGATGATGAACAAACGCTCTGTGACGTCGAAGAGCTTTCTCGCTATTAAATGATTTTCCGCAACAGGTATAAACCATCGTTCAGTCTAAAAGATGGAAGGTATACAGCAAATTAGACAGGAGCGTGACAGAAAATGCAACCAAAGCAACACATCCAATTTCTGATCAAGGCATAACCACATCTTTCAGACTTCTTTCATCCAAGGTTCAAACCATCGATCCTCAATGTTCAGACTACTGACAACCAAGAACGAAAACGAATCCTTCATTTGTGTATTCCTTTAAATTAGGTAGCGAGCACCAAACTCCCATTTTTATACTACTTTCAATGGAGAAGCGAGCACCACACTTCATTCTATACTACTTTCAATAAGCAAGCGAGCACAAAACCCTATGTTTATACTACTTCCACTGTCTCATAGGATTTAATACATTAGATATAGAAAACAAATGGATACAACCACTACCAACCGTACATATAGCTTACTTTAGCACTCAGCGACTGACTTTTACCGAACTGAGTAAGAATAGATTAAAGTAGAAAAATATTCCCTTATATAGCTTTTGGAGATGTGAAAAGTCGAATCTGATTGGCTAATAAATGATTGCTTTATTCTGATTGGATAAAAAGTTATCACGTGATCACTTCCGAAATTTGATTGGATAAGAAGTTTTTGAGTGGAATCTTCGAGAAATTTCTAGAAACATAGGGTTCTAGAATGTTTGAATGAATGAATTAATGAATGCTACTTAACGCCTTGGCTTTGAAAAATTATCTAATTGTTTTATGTAATAGAATTAATTTAGTCTATTAATTACAACAACGAAGAGCTTGTTATTGAGTACATTTAGTGCATGTAAAAGATACATTGCTAAACAATAGCAGAAACATTAATAACATCCTCGTCGTTTATCTCTTTTTGCAGCGAAGAGAATCTGTGATGTATGAGCTCGTGCAATTGTCAACAGAACTTGAAATTCGAATTTAGGTCTAACTTCGTCGTTTTTATGTAAATTAGGCTATTTTAATGACAGTTTTGAAATCAGACAAAAATTGTGCCACAAGGTTTGCAATTAGGTATCTGTCTGCATCTGACATTCTCTCTTAAAGTATCGATCATTGTTATGCAAATATGGTTATGTTCATGACGTTCCAGTAACAGTCTTTGATCTTATAATACAAAATGATGTTAGATATACCCTAAATTCTCTGGATAAGCAATCTATTATTTAGGAAAAGGCTGCTGATCTAGATTTTTGGGTATAAATATGGATTAGTATGAAAGGAAGATTCCACTTATTCATTCTTCCGTGTCCGAACTGCAGTATTGCAAGCATGTTGTAGGTTCTGGATATTTCAGTATTGGTGAGGTAAAGCTCGTAATTATTAAGGGTTTGGGTAAAAAGAAACCTTTTATATAACTACTACACTTGCAAATAAATGGTTTCACTCAAGTCCTTATTTAAAAATTTTTCAGCATATCTAATCTAGGCTGCTAAAATCGATTGAAATATTTGGATGAATTTACAACTTTGCTGCAAACACATAGAAAGTCTCAGTTTTGTTTGTAGGGGAGCAGGTTCTTTTTGGTTTCAATTTATTTTCTTAATTAAGTTGATGGAACTATTGCGCTCCGTTGCTAAAGTTTAACTAATTGTAAATACAAAATTCGACAGCTCGATGCCAGACTCAGCATCACAAGGCAAGTCTTAAGTGCAGCTGTACATCTCAATTAGATTGAGCAAGAGATACAAACATATCAAACTTACGAGATTTAAATGGTGATAATGATGATGATAAAGATGAGAATGATGATGACGATGATGATAAATACGGCGATGATGGTTGTGGAGCTGTGAGAATGTTTAGTTTGAAGAAACCCCTTGATTTTATACTAGTAATTGGGGTTAAATATTTGGGGTGGTGGGACAGCGATTAGGAGCAAATTTTGAAAGTGGGTTGATATTTTGTATGTTTGTGTGGATAAAAACTAAATTATTGTTTATGTGGAATGTGAATAGAAGGGGGCCGGAACTGGTTTTTTCATTAAGACCCCTACCCAAAGTTTAAAAAGTAAAAATAATTTTTACAACATTAATTAGGGCAGTGCCCTATTTTTTGTTTCTTATATTTTAAAATGATTTCTTTGACATTACTGGTTTTCCC
Organism: Trissonchulus latispiculum; assembly: GCA_030248195.1. Classification (NCBI taxonomy): domain Eukaryota; kingdom Metazoa; phylum Nematoda; class Enoplea; order Enoplida; family Ironidae; genus Trissonchulus; species Trissonchulus latispiculum. The sequence continues at coordinate 10,315 of JASAND010007839.1, read as the reverse complement.
CTTTGACGAACATGTGCTGTCATCTATTCTATGGTAAGTTTACGTCTTTTATAGAGCTTCCTTTAATTAATTTAATTTTATGACATTTTAGCATTATTTGAAAGTTTGGCGACTTGAAGACTCCTCAAGCGCCACAAAATTATAGATATTATGTATAATTATATCTTTAAAGTAATTGTAGTATATGGGATGGGTAGGAATCGCAGCACACTGACGGTACGAAGCGCCACCATCACCACTGTCCAAGATTTTCTAGCAGTGGTGAACGCAATATTAATAGACCGCAATTTTAGATAGTTCTTAGGAAGATACCGCACATAGTTAAGCTCACATATGAAATTGTAGTAAATGATTGGAGTATGGCACCGCAATTTTTTAAACTTAGGATTCACATTTTATCAGCACAATATATTAATTCTAGGAGGCGCCTCAAGCTCCTCAGGGTCCACAATCCAATTTGTCTTAGTAGTAGTGAACGCGATAAACGTTCATCAGTTCTAGATAGTTCTTAGGGCGCCGCATATACGTAACCACACACATGAGATTGTACTTAAATGATTAGACTTAGGGTACCGCACTTGGGGTACCGCAATTTTGATATTGCTAAGTAATCAGATATAGGGTAACACAGTTTGGGAACCGCAATTTAAAGTAATAGTCCATAGAGGATTGCGTTAAAGGTACGGCACATGGGGTACCGCATTTGTGAGATTACAGGTACAAGATCAGGCTTAGGGTACCGCATTTGTGAGATTACAGTTACAAGATCAGGCTTAGGGTACCGCAGTTAGGGTACCGCAATTTTATACAGAACGCCCAAAAACAATACTACTCGAGCGCATGCATATCAAGTCTGCCACAGTAGCAAAGCAGCACGAGGTGCCAGAAGTAAAAGATAAAGATAAAATATTTCGGCTGTGTTTGTATTCTTGAGAAAATCGTATAGAAAATAAGGTAAATGTGCGTTTTTTAAGCGAAAAACCTAATAAAATAGCGGTTTCCTCGCGGTTATCAGAATCGGCGGTAACCGCAATAACCGCGCGGTTTTTTCTTTCTTACCGCATACCGCAGGTCAGCGGTTACCGCCGAGGTAACCGCGGTAAAACCGCACCGCTGCCCATCCCTAGTCGCTATGTATATAAGTCAAACAAGCTATATATAGCTGACGAGCCACTGAACAGTCTCTAGGCTAGCTGCTTGTGGCACGAATTTCTACACCCAAGACGTGCATCTGGACATTGCGTTGATTAATGTTGGTACCAGCACTTGCATTGGGACAAATGCAGTTTTATCTGGACATAAAACCTCCGCTTTATCTCCAAAAACAACTAGAAACTGTCACCAACATAGCATAGGCTTGCCAAAGTAAGGTTGGAAATTTACCTGTGATGTGAAATTGGTGCATATTTCAACTAATAATTTGTCTAATTTCAAGTAATACAATGGAACTTCATTCTATGCCCAGTTTGTGTGTGAGGAATTGCCACAATTTGACAAGACTTAAAACAATACAGCTAGCTGCAGAAACATAAGGAAATACAATGGGGAAGCCATGTGTTCATGGCCGCATTCGTCACATAAGAAGAGAGACAGGGTTGAATACCTAATCCTGATTATAGAGTAATATTAAAACAGTAATAGTAATATTGAATCGGCAGCACAAACTTGATCATTCAGATGCTTTAGCTTTAGTATGATGGCTTGACAACCCAAACGTTACATTAGTTTCGATGAGTAATCAGGCAGAAAAAAGTTCCCGGCATCTGGTCACAGAGTATAAAATTAAACGAAAGTTTTCAAAACACGTATAGACTAACTGCACTCACTTGGATAATCTGGGTCTCGTTTTATCACTTCCGGTGGAACATTGGTGCCCTTGCAGTCAAAAATTGACAGGCATTTGATATCAGTCTGACACAGCGTCCTTCCCTTATGTGGAGTTGGCTTAAAGGGCTCTTCAGGTTTCTTTGGCTTCTTGGTTTCAACCACCGGAGCATCTTGAAGTCTGACGGTTTTCTCTGTCTTGGCTGAAACGATTGATACATAACAAATAGTTAAAAGAACAGAGTTAAAGCAAGTAGCCAAATGAGGAATAATTCCGCCTAGGTGTCTTATTTTTACAACTAAGAGTTGGCTTTTTACTAAACAACTTGATCCTATCAGACTTGCCGTTTACTTAAATAAACCCGACCAAAATCGCTGCAATATAGCTTATTGCTTTTCGTCCGACTTCATTTACAATGTCTTTTCAGAAAACATTGAATCAGGTCTTTCCACACTGTTGAGGCGGTGCAAAGCCTCAGGGGTCACTCAACTCAACGTTAACAGTCTGTTTTTGTTCAAATAGCTATCTCAAATTTTCGAATATTTCTAATTCGGTGAAATTGCGTGAAATGTATATGAAAGTTAACCTTTCACAAACTTACTCACGGTACGGAGTGATCTGCCAGTGAGTGTCTTCTGGGTTTCTGAGAAAAATTGATGCAATTTAGTAGTCATGGACACGGGTCCAAAAATTTGGACCCGGGTACCCGGTGTGGAAATATACCAACCATTTCGGACATTTACAATTCAAAGTTATCAAAATGTAATGCTAAATTCATCGACGTTCAAACTAATTTGATGCTCTTATGTACGATCCAAGGCCGGACTAGTTAATAAGCACACTCTTTCAAATTTGAGCGCGCGATAGTCAGTTGGGTGAAAACTCTCGTTAAGGATAATCGGGCTCCTTTTGGTGCGTTGTCTATGCCTCAAGTCGGGCTCCGTTTGGTGCGTTGTCTATGCCTCATCAGTCTCGTCGGTTGGGTGCCTTTGTTACTCCTTTTTGTCTGAACTACCTTTGGAATTTGCTTCTTGGTTTGCTTTTTCTTTTTGTCTTTTATTTTGAATTTAAACTCTGTTCGGGTACTTGTCATTGAAATTGACTTTTGAATAATTATTTTGGGTGAATAGTTGTGTGTGAACTTTAGAATAAATTAGCATTTATTTCCAGCTGTTTACTTTTACAGCCGGCTAGGGTAATTTGACGGGTTGAATCCAATATACGCACACTCAGCAGAACCGCAGCAATCTTCGTAGTTTCCGGGGATTTATGTGTCGAGAGTCACACTCAGCAGAGTATACTTTCTACAAATTTATTCCTGAGTCTAAATTGTTTGTCCAGAGATTTCTTCACCGCAACCTAATCTCTACACCGGTACTACCCTAAGCCCTATGTCGGGTATTTGCGACACTACCCGGGTACCCGAGAAATTTTTAACCCAATTTTCGGAAGTGGGCATTTGAAATTAAACTGTTTTCAGGGGTCTTTATTTATATCGACTGTAGATTTCAAGTACTAAAGTGCTAATTTTTACGTAGTTCTAGAGCATAACTTTAATTTCTCAATGAAACCACATAAAGTAAAATGTTTTGGATTAAAAACTAAATTTTTGTGACCAAACTACACTTTACTCGTAACAATTTTTTTAATTTTAAACTCACTCTGTGCCAGAAAATTAGATATTGATTATGTGTCAAAAACTAAATTGACTTCTCTGTTAAGATTAATTACATTTTTCATTTAGAATAATTTTATAATTTTTTACTTGAAAATAATAACTTCTTTCCATTTTGATTATGAAGTAACTGTACTAAACGTAAAACTTTAAAAAAAATGCTTGTAAAAGCGTAAAGCAAGTTCGTTAGAATATTTAGTGAACTTGTACTTGTACTAAATATTTATTAAAGCAAACTAATGAAATAAATTCATTCAATGTTGTTACGATCCCACCTTGTCCGAACAAAGTCTTATGAACCATCCCCCTCCGCTACTTGGTTAAATTTTTTCAGTCAGTAATGGCCGGTTCACACGATCAAATTTTCGTCAAATAAAATTGATCAAATTTGACCAAACTTGCAATTTGACCAAATTTGATGGTTTGAACGGTTATCAAATTCCGTCAAATTTGAAATCAACTTGCTGTCAAACCATCAAACTGGTTTGATCGGTGCGCAAAAACCATCAAATCTTTGACGGCTTGTCCAAGTACATTTTACCACGTGCATCAAGTGGCCGTAAATCAATTTGAAGCATAGTCTTTTGTTTTCTTCACACACACACACACAGTTTCTCTACGGGCTTTCAACACAATGTGTAAAACCACAGGACTATAATAGCATGCACTTTTATTAAATATACGGGTGTAATGGTGTAATGGGTGAGAGCTGGGAATTAAACAACAGAGCTCAACGCCACTACTTAGGACTGAGCGCAACGAACGCAGACCTTGGACTGCGGGTGGAGATCTTGAGTCCAGGCGGCTCACACAACGCTGACAAACCTCGCCAAAGGGGAAAGGATGATTTTGGGGGCTTCCCCATTGATTCCACAATACCTAACTATGTAGCTAGGTAGTGAGCCCTGAGTGAATCTGTAACTGAGCCTAATTCCTGCGTGTGTGTGTCCCCTTTTCTGTCTGGCGTACCCGAAGCAGGACCCGGGTACCCGAAAACTTTTTCGAAAACCCGTCGGGTACCCGACTACCCGAGCCCAGGCCTGCAATTTAGTGTCGGCTATTTCATAATTAATTAATTAGCAGGACACATTTCGGCGGAGGCTTAGAACTTTTAGAAATTTTTCACACCAAACAATTTGAAGTCTTTGAAAACAATGCATTCATTGCTCATCGCCTGGTTTACTGACTTTATGAGGTGCAGCTTGCAGGAGTGCCGTCAATTCGAGTGATTTGCAGAGAAGATGCTAACTTACTACCAGGTAAAGTTCTGACCAATAACATTCAGCGACTTCAGTTTAAGGAGTTTGACTGCTGAAAATGGGACGTCTAAGAGCTCACCAGACATTCCCCAGAACTAGGGCGAACCTGCGCGTCTGATTTTGGAAATTCCGTCAAAATTGCTGAACTTCCGTTAGGTGTTAATCCACCTGACGTTTTGAACTGAGACACGGTTCAACGTTAACTGCTTTTCAGAATGTTAGTCTCATTGCATATTGAAATGTTCAGCTTCTGTGGGAGCTGACCTTCAAATCTGCCAAGCGGGAATAATACGTGTATGAATAAAGATTGTGAAAAGTGTCCCCTCTAGCATTAAAAGGTGAAACCTGCCCCGACCCTTAACCTTGCCATTTGCTTCACCTATCTTTTTTGTAAGATCGCAAAAGTGGGACAGATTCTGGACATAAATAATACTGCCTGGCTGGGCGCTAAGCACAATACTGCCGTCCAAATCCAAAAAGACGTAACTACATTTTGACTAATTTTCAGAATAACCATTTATGTTAATTGTGCTACAATTTTTCATCAGATTAATCTAAATTTGTGACTACTGTGTAAAATTATACAAATTGACTGGATTTATCTCTCAGAATGTTTATTTTTATAAATATAGGCAAAATTGGCGCAGTAGTGCAGTTATACGTCTTTTGGCACAAGTAGTCCTTCGGTACTTCTATTATCTGCAGCTCATGTTGCAGAAGCCGTGAAACCATAGCTATAAATTATCTCGTCAAGGGGACCATTAATTAATTTCTCAATTAAACATTAGCGTAGGACTCTCAATCTCAATAAAAATAAACTAGTGTTTTCTAAAAGCTAACGCTGATTGTAATAAATTTTGCGACTTTCCTTTTGCAACAAAATCGGTTTTATTTTAGGATTTTGGCCAATTTTCAGGAAAACTTAAAAATAAACTAAAATATTCTGGCAATGCCGGAGATTTTTTGAAGTTTCATAGTGAAAACTAATCTTTTTCTACCAATTTTGTTCATCCCTTGACCACTTTTTCTTAACCTCTTGTCCCCGATGGCCATAGGCTTGTTCCTTGTCCGGGCTGTGGGGAGACGTAGGTCCCCCACAACTCCCCTCAATTCTGGCCAAACCCAACAAAAACTTCGAATTAGCCCTAACTCCAAAACCGTAAATCCAAAACTTTGCTCATATCAGACGAAATAAGGGGCTCACGAGCAATAATTTATTATTGCATAAAAAGTGTTAGCTAAAATCTAAAATCTAAAATCCACTTGAAATAATTTCATGAAAAAGCATTACTGGATGTTCCCCACTTTCCAAACGGTATGATAATTTCATACATGAGCTTGGTCTTCGGATTTGAACTGGACTCATACTTGGTCACTGTGTGCTTCTTCGGAGCGCTGTAGTGTGTTGTAATTTCCTCAACGTTGTTGCCAAGACTCCCACCGTAGCCCGAGTGCGAGGCGAAGTGAAATGTCTTTGTCCAGCCTGAAACAAGCAAACTTGGAAAATTGAACCAGTGCTGTTGCCAGTGCGTTTCGGGAGGGAGGCTGGACTAGGCCTGAAACCGAAATTCGGCTCTCGGTTAAATACAGCACGGCTGTCGGTTGTCGGGCCTGTTATTCGATCAAAAATAAGAATTAGAGGAATATTATTTTGGAGAAGCAGGCATAGGACAGATTGCTAAACTTGATTGGGGGGCGTGGAACCACCTCCGTGGGAACTCAGATGGATACGGACCCCATCAGAAGTAGATCCCCACAGGTGCCCCCTGGCATCCATCTGGTCAACGGCGCAAATGGGTTCCAAACTCCTGGGATCACGACTGTGTTGGGTTAACACTGAAGCATCTGGAGTCCTCAAATTATGCTACCGAGCGGTTGGGTCCATTCCCGCACACCACTTCCATCCCGGATTCTCCGATGTGTGGACCTGACTATGCAAAGACGTGTGCCGGGCCAGTAGATGCCGAAGTGCCCTCTTGTAGCTTTTCTAAGCTGATGGAGCCCGGAAATGAACAACAACATAAACTTGATTTGGAAGTTCAGCTGATGGCCCTGTGGTGTAGTGGTAAGGTTGCGCGTCCGTCTACAACTCGTAAAGGCCATGTCTCGATCGCCAGACGAACCAATTCTTTACTTTCAATTCTGACTGGTGCAAAACTTCTTTGCTTTCCTGGGCTCTGCTTCAATGGCGCTCAGTCATCGGTCATACAGCTTCCTACTGGAGTACTTTCCTTTCTACATAGGTTAGCACTTGGTTGGAGTGCTATGCTTGTTCAACTTTAATCCAATAACAGGGGATTGTTCAGAATTTTTGTAAATTTTATAGTGTTGTTTACAGATTAGATTGTGTAAACATAGCATAGAAACCGTTCCTGCAGCCTTTGAAAATCTAGCATGAGAGTCCTAATCATGCTCCATTTTACATGTACAAAACTCATAAAATGGAGAAACCAAATCCTACATTTTCTAATTAAAATCAATCAATCCAGAAAAGCTTCTTCTTAGCTTAGAAGAACTAAGGGGGGCAGTCCATTTTTGGGCCATCTCACTGATTTTCACATATATATTTTATTGTCCAAACGGTACATTTTAACGAGTTTTTAAAATTAAAGTCGTAAGTCTTAAGGTTGTCGAGTATTTTCAGCTCAAAGTTGAGGTTCCATGTATTAAACATAAACTGTGGAAAAAGTTGTCTCCCAAAAAATCTCCCGGCAAATATTGATGAATCTGGACAAATTTTACATTAAAATAACGCTGCAATGTTAAACTGCGGTATCTTGGAATGAGAATTTTAATTTAGGCCAATTTAACATGATGCTAAAATCCTGCTACATTTTAGTCGTTCGAAAATTAATTAAAACATCTTAAGGACCTAAATTAGAATTCCAATTCCAAGATACCCAGTTTTTGGTGGGAGTTTTTTTGCGCACGCGAAAAATGGCAACTTTTTCCACTGCCTATGTTTAACACATGCAACCGCTACATTGAGCCGAAATTACTCGACAACCCTAAGACTAACTACTTTAATTTAAAAACTCGTTAAAATATACCGCTTGGACAATACAGTATGTAAAAATCAGCGAGATCGGAGAAAGTAGAAAAAAGGGCCCAAAAATGGACCGCCCCTTAAGGTGCTGGTTTCCTTTCGGGTATTTTTGACTCATACGGCTTTAATCCTTTAAGTAAATGGCTAAAACTTACGAAATAACCTATTTCCGTGCTATTTAACATTCTCGGACCAGTCACGTATTTTTAGGCCAAAAGATAAGAAAGTTTTGGTTTTTGGCCTTAGGCTCCCAGTAGGTAGACAAGACACGGGATTGTTGTTATGGCTGGACAGAGGGTACGAAAATGAACATTTTTGCTTTTACAACCTTTGATCTATCTCCAGTGGTTAAGTCAGTATAAGCAAAAAACTGTTTTGAAGGTCAAAAATTGGCCATTTTTGAGGAAATCAATTTTTTCAAAATTATTGCCACATGTTAAGGACAAAGTTGGCTTATGAATGCCTATTAGCCGGACTTTATTGCGTTATGCTAGAGATTTGGCCGAAAAACCATTTTGGCAAAACTGCGGTTATTTTGTTTCGAACATCGATTTCTCAAAAACTACTTGACGGATTCCGGAGATTTTTTCCAGAATCTAAATTCGCACCTCTGCGGAGGGACGTTTTTCTAGGTTTGGGCTAAAACTTATCAAGTAGCAAGAAAACTCAATGTGAAGTTGCGAAATTTCGTGTTACCGTGCATTTGGCCGATTTTCTCGACCGTTAAGACCTGCTGAGGCGAATCCAAAAACATCGTCCCTCAACCAATATGTCCTTCATATAGTGGCACAAAAAGAACTTTTGGCCGATTTTTCAGTTTTGAGAAATCGATGTTCAAAAATATCCGGTCGATATTCAGGCTGTCAGATGTCAGTGTATTGGAAAATTTTTGCTACTTTTTTGCTAATTTTGCGGGTTTCGTAACCCCATGCGAATATTCCGATTATAAGCTTTAAAACGATGTATAAAGCTCTTTCGAACTCCCAAAATTGCGAAAGTTATAGCGTTTTAAAAAATCACCACAAATGCACTGCGCAAAAGGATACCAGCACCTTAAGCTAAGAGATTATGTAAGCTAATCAAATGCCAAGACCAGAGGATCTGTTGCAGCGCAGTCCTGTTTCAGAATCTTGTAAATTTATTTATTTATTTATTTATTTATTTATTTATTTATTTATTTATTTATTTATTATTTATTTATTTATTTATTTATTTACTTATTTATTTATTTATTTATTTAATTATTTATTTATTTATTTATTTATTTATTTATTTATTTATATGTTTGGAGTATATATACCTGACCCAACCAAAGTCAATAGAACAAGCAATCGGTGCATTTTCTGCAGGAGAATCGGTGAATCTCAGCACCTAAAATTAGGTTAATCTAATGGGTTGGCTGTCAAAGAACCTATAAAAGCTTTTCTGATAACAAAAAGCGATTTGGAAGCAAAGAATGTCCGAAAATTAGCATCTAAAAGATTTCACCAATAGTGCCTTTGTTAGCACCGTAAATGGATTAGTACTGTATTATGCAACAGACGATTACCTATAAAATACATACAAAACACATGGATAGATACAACGCACCTTTACAGTGATGTGGGTGCAGTATCAATTTATGGTCTGCTTTGATGTCTGACCGAGATGCATAAAATGAGCTTTTTTAGAGCACATACCAACTTGGCTTGCTGAACCAGAACGCCCTGCTTAATTCTTGCTGAATGATTTCGACGGAAATACAAAACGTTCAACAAAAAACATAGAAAAGTTTGGATTCGAATTTAGCTGGAACTGGATGTTTGCATCTGTCAAACCGAGGGGTGAGCAAACACTTTGGTATCGTGCACTCGTGCAGGAATGCAGTGGGCTTCAAATTAGGGTATATAAATTAGGCACAAATTTTAAAAAGACTTTTCTATTGTGACGTTTGACTATACGAGAATGAGAAATGCTTTTATCTCCTTGACCAGTAACTTTAGATCCTTAGATTACAAGTGAAATACCGTGGTATGCGATAACAGAAAGGTATGGGACCCTGACAGACTACAATATGCAAAGAGATTACAACGGATTACATTGGAGATTCTAATGCGCACTCAGGCTCAACAAAACTGACAGACTATGAGAAAATACAAAAGCAAAGATTAGAAACTTTATAACAACTTTATAGCAAAATAGCAAGCACCGAAACTGATTCAAATCCTTAAAATCCTAATCGGACTTCTTCCAAATTTCGATAACTCCACCAGACCCAGATTCAATCCAAATCATAACTGACTACTGATTTACCCCAACATGGTCGAATTCAACTATTAGCTAAGTTACCTACGAATTTAGTCATGAGAATGATCAAAGGTTGAGTGTTTGTCAGAATTTGTCATTTAATGCCTAACGTCACGAGAATAATTTATATCTTCTCTGCCGGTGCTAACTTCACACTATGAGGTATTTTGAAGTCTTTTCTAATTTCGACCTATACCGTCCTCAAGACTCGAATTACTTTGGTA
>JASAND010007837.1:0-27446 GCA_030248195.1 Trissonchulus latispiculum | reverse complement strand
ATTATTGATTTTATCTGAAAACATACCCAATGATCTGCTAAGAAACTTACTTATTCGGAAGGGAGTTTACCCCTATGATTATATGGACAGCTGGGATCGCTTCCAGGAGACGACTCTTCCTCCTAGAACTGCTTTCTACAACGTGTTAGCAGGACAACATATTTCGGATGATGATTATCAGCATGCTCAGGTTGTTTGGAACTCTTTCAATTTACATAACCTTGGAGAATATCATGATTTATACCTCCTAACTGACACTTTGCTATTAGCAGACGTCTTTGAGAACTTCAGAACCTTTTGCCTGCAGCACTACGGTCTGGATCCCATTCATTACATTACCCTGCCTAGCTTTGCATGGGATGCATGCCTTAAGCTTACAGATATTCGATTGGAGCTTCTCCAAGATGCCAACCAGTACATGTTCTTTGAGCAAGGCATCCGCGGAGGTGTGGCGATGATATCTCATCGCTATGCTAAAGCTAATAGCCCCTATTTGTCGAACTTTGATTCATCATTGCATAATTCATATATAATGTATCTTGATGCTAATAACTTGTATGGTTGGGCAATGAGCCAAAAACAGCCATATGCCAATTTTCATTGGCTTCCTCAATCCGAAATTAATCAAATTGCTTGGGATACGGTTGACGTGAAGGGTGAGGAGGGTTACGTTTTGGAAGTTGACTTGGGGTACCCAAAAGAACTGCACGATTTGCATAATACTTACCCGTTGGCTCCTGAAAAAATGTTAATTAGTGATGTTATGTTGTCGTCGTATTGTAAAGCTCTGAAGTCTCATAATGGTGTTAAATCTGGTATGGTGCATAAGCTCGTTCCCAATCTTTGGAATAAGAAAAACTACATAATCCACTTTCGTAATTTAAAATTATATTTGTCTTTGGGTCTAAAACTTGAGCGTGTGCACCGCGTTCTGGCATTTCGTCAAAAAGCCTGGATGCTCCCATATATCAGTTTTAATACTGAGATGCGACAAAAGGCTAATTCCGATTTTGAAAAGAACTTGTTTAAGCTACTTAATAATGCGGTTTTTGGGAAAACAATGGAAAATGTTCGTCGTTATATGAATGTTGAGTTAGTATATGAACAGGCTCGTTTCCGCAAGCTTGTTTCCAATCCTCGCTTTCAGCGGGCTACTGCATTCAGTGAGGAGCTGGCAGCAGTTTGTTTGAATCGGGGTTCCGTCAAGCTAAATAAACCTATTTATGTAGGTTTTACTGTACTTGAGCTGTCAAAGCTACTCATGTATGACTTTCATTATAACCATATTGTGCAAAAGTATGGTAGTTGTGTAAAGCTGTTATTTACAGATACAGACAGTCTTTGTTATTATATAGAATGCGATGATGTATATGCTGATTTGTCTTCTGATTGTAATCTTTTTGATTTTAGTGATTATCCGAGGGATCATCCTTTGTATTCTATCACAAACAAAAAAGTTATCGGCAAAATGAAGGATGAGACTTCGGGTAGTCCAATTTCTGAATTTTGTGGTCTACGGGCCAAAATGTATAGTTTTGTGTGTAACGGTGTTGAGAAAAAACGGGGTAAAGGTGTGAAAAAATGTGTTGTTAACAATGTACTCCGTCATGATGATTTTATTAATTGTTTGTTTAACGGTGATTTTCGTCGGGATGTAATGTATATGATCAGAAGCGATAAGCATAAAATTTTTTCAATAAAATCCAATAAAATAAGCTTATCTGCGTTTGATGATAAACGTTATATTCTTGATGATGGTATATCTTCCTATGCCTATGGGCATTATGCTATTGTGTAACTTATATAATGTTCACTTATGCTTGATCATTTGTTATGAACTGGATATGCTTATGTTTGTGTCAATAAAAAATGAAATGAGTTTGATCTTCTTCTTTAGAATAGGTAAATGAGCAGATTAGGATATATAAATGCACAGATCTGGATAGGCATGCACAGCTAAAGTTGTTAAAATTTGCAAAGCAGTTTGTTAAACTTTAGAATTCTTTAAGTTGGTATCATGAGCTGTTTAGTTGAACTGTAGGTTTAGACTATTGAACTTAACAGATAAAATATTATAGTGACCAGGGATAAATAGTTTCTAGTATGCAGTAGGATGAATTGAAGAATACTGACCATTGGCTACGCTCAGGTAAAATTCCTGAACTGTCTCATTCATGATGATAGTTAATCTAAAATTTGGCCCGCAGTGGCCCGCAGGCTGAACGCCCCTTTTACATACTACTTTCGTCTAAAATTCACATCCATCAGACAAGCAGTCGTGAAAATATGCAGACAGGACTATGTTTTCATCTGCTTCCTGACCACTCTCTCAGCCACAAAGGCAGTATGTATTAGTATTTCAAAACTACCTACCATCTAAGTGCAGCTACTTAATCAACTAACTAAAGGGGTAAAGCTTCATGGTGAGAGATGGCCATTTCGAAAAACTGCATTTCTTCCAACAAGAGTACATAGTCATAAGACATACGAGTATGACAGCTGTCACGCTAGGTACCTACGTACAATAAGCATGACACATCTTCTGCACGCTAACAGCTACCCTCCCGCAAATTGGCCTTCCGTGACCCCTCCTCCTCAAATTGGTACAAAGTCATAACGGGGTACGCTCACTCGCTGTAAGCTTGTGCTAAAACTGAAAAGCACAAGGAGTTCGAATGCGAATTTTGTCGCTCGTAAGATCTTTAGAACACAAACTTAGCGGGCGCAATTGTATGATTTAGTAGGGTCCAATTTGCGGTGGGGAGGGTTCAGTCGTTAACGTACATAGGCTGTATCACGCTTATAATACGTAGAGTGAGTCAGTTGTCACACTTTTACGTACATACGCTTGCTGCCATGTTTTGTCGACCTCAAAACTGGGAGACATAAGCGAAGTGTACTCGAAGTATGACGAATGTGTCGCATTCTATGAAACGAAGACCAACAATTTAAGGGGGGGAGCTACGAACGGGTTGGCACGACATCGTCGGAGAGAGCTACTTTTCCCCCCACCTTTAGCCAACTATCAAAGTAAAATGTTTGGGTGGGCAACAATATATCTCATATACACCGTTTTTGACAGGTCGCCAAAGTACAAATTTTTGTGCGAAAAATGGGATTTTTCAAAAAGGGGTTTTCAGCCCTGGTGGATTTACGGTTTGACTAATTCTGAAACTTTCAGCCATAAATGTAAACGGTTACTAGTGCTAAATATTAAAAGTGTTCCGGCTTTTGAGCATTGCTTCCTTCTTCAGTAATTACAGCTCAGAATTTGAAATTTGGCAAAAAGTTGAAAGGTGACCGTGCGTCGTAAAGTTGGGTTCATTTGGTAAACCACAGCTCATTAGAAGTTAGTTAACCTCCACCCGTATAGACCTACAACACCCAATTTTTCGCACTTTGATTGTATCTCACAGAACAGTATACATTGATCTAAGGATTATTTTACATGATGTCAAAGCACTATATGTCAGAACTAATTCCTAAAAATTTGGGTACTGTGCCTTGCGCATAGCGAATCAGGGCGAGGCGAAGTTCGTGTACGTGTCATGTCAAGCTTTGGACCGACAACACCAACTTCTGATGGCTCCACAGGACGCTACGCTGCATGGAAACTATTTTACATTAAACCTAATACTATAATGTGGCAAAAGACTAGCTAGCTTTTCCAACATCGAACTTTTAGTGAAATTCGTAGCCCTTCCCGTTAACTAACTGGGATATCCCGACACAGGAGGCGGGTACAGCGTGCTTGGTGGGACCCTGAGCAGAGTGCTAGAATCTGTGGGTCTGAGTCTTATTCCAAATTTGTGCCGCAGAGTCACACTGTGTCCATTTTGTGCCACCATGCGGTTGGTGAGTTGTGGTGCGGCGCGGCGTAGTGATTAGTTTCTCCGTAGTCTGCTGGTAGGCGACCGTTGGTGGAATAAATACACCTGTTCACACAGCTGCTGTCGACACTCAGAAAACTGCGATGATCTGATTGAGCCTGGATGATTATGCAAATTAGCTTAGCCAACTGCCAAGAGCAAGCCCAGTGGCCGGCCAGTGTGAGCTGAACCTGAACAAGCTCCAATATTTTGAGTGCTTCCTTTGTTCAGATATTCATTTAGCATGTGAGGGAAGAAGTTACGAATGCGGTCACTTTCCTTGATTAGCCCGATTCTGTTTTTGGGGATTATTATTCGAAATCTTTGCTGGTACCAAAGAGACCAGTTGGAAAGAGTCTATTATCTTATTATCTCATCCCATCTTATTATCCAGCCTTATTCAGATGTGAAAGTCTTGGCAAACGGTGTTGTCAAATTCAATCATCAGAAATGGACTTTTGCTCTCCTCAGCAAGCGACAAGTTCAGCTCATGCTTGAATGGATGATTAATTGATATCGTTGTCAGAAAGAGCTTATCTGTTGAGTTCAGTTGCAGAATCAATTTTCAGTCGACTTGCTGAAGTATTTCCTTCATTGCAAACCCTGAGTTGCATGCAGTTGGCGAGCGAACTTCAAAAAATTTTGTGAACTGCTGAAATTTCCAAGAAATCTGTCCATCAAATTGTGGAATTCTGAAACTAAACTAAAAGAGGACAAATGCAGTGAGATTTGAAGCAAAATTTCGGCTGGTGGCTGTCAGATTAATTCTTATTTTTTGGAGCTTACTGACAAACAGACTCTAAATCAGTACATTCCAGACGAACTACAGTTTTTGACTGTATCTTTCTCCTTTTCAGTTGACATTCCTTTTATTTCCAGTAATTTCCCAGCTGTGGAATCTGTCAACTAAAATCTTTGAGCATACTTCATGTATTGAACATGTTCACTTTCCTATAACATTTTGCTAAGTTTACGATGTCCATTTCTGGAAGAACTCCGCTTTCATTCCTACAGCGGCAATAATTCGTAGAAGTATGACTTTGAGCGTCTCAACTATTCTAATCTGAAAAGTTTGAGAGTTCTGTGACACATTCCTAACAATTTGTTGCTTTCGTTGACAAAATTTAGAGGTCTTCGACAGCTCAACTTGAATTTTGTTACCTTGAATTTTAGCGAAAGTGGTGTCTCAAACATCGGGGTTAACTACATTCAATTGTTATTTTCGGCGAGGATCTGGAGTTACACAGCTGTAAAATTTTGTTGAAACGTGTGTTGGACAACGCAAGCGTCTTGACGAAGTTCATGTTGCATTTAATCACAAGGAAACATGGAGTTCTGAGAGCGGCAATCAATCAAGTTTTGCGTTACGAAAGATACCGAGGTGCAATATAAAGCCTTCGACCGAGCTGATGTGCCCTTTTGTAACAAACAGTCACAACATAACACTTATGTTTTGATGACGACAAACAAATAATGTACGCAGAAATAGGAAGTAATTATCTGACGAGAACAGATGTACTTAAAATATATGAAGTCTCGCGATGACTAATGAAACCTAGCTCAATGTGACTGCAACGGTTAGTTAAAATCGTTAAAATTTCATACAGAAGATATTTATCGCTGTCAGTATGGTCAGTAAGTATGTTAAAGACTGTGCTGATGAAGGACAAAATAAGTTAAGAACTATATTAGAAAACATTAGAGATGAACTTAGGAAAGAAGTGTGTGTTTAGTTGATTTGTTATGCTATAACTGTTGATGCAGAAAATTAATAAATGTGTACAGTCTAAGATTGATGTAATCATGAAACAAAGCTTCGGTAAAGTTACAATTGCGAACTGTCTCGAGTAATAGAATTCATATTCCATTTTTAAGTTACAACATCCATTCACATGTATAGTTGCTGCGTCAACTAAGGCTGGTAAAACGACATTTGTCTCGAAGTTAAAAAATTTTTCTGAACAAATGATTGACCCACCTCCGCAAGAATAATATGGTGTTATTGCGAATGGCAATCAGCTTACGCAGATAAGACACAAGTAGAAGTTTTTCAAGGTATTCCTGATGCCAAAGACTTAAAGACTGGGATACCTACACTTATTGTGTTTGATAATTAATGACGGAAGTTCAAAACAACTCAAAGCTAATTGAATTGTTTACCCGGGGGTGTCACCATTGGTCATGCAGTGTCATTCACATTACGCAAGATATTTTCGTTGACAAAAAAAGACGAGTCGTATTAATGAATTTTTTATTGATAAATAATAATGAAAAAATTAATACATTGTTTTATTTGAAAAATCCTGCAGGCAAGTTAACTCCGGTGAACATAGCAATGCATATGTTCCCCGGTCGGGTTGAAGACTTCATGAAAGCGTTTAATCACACGACAAATAAACAAAATGGATATTTATTAATAGAGTTAGAGCAGAATACGCCTGAAGAATATAAACTTAGAAGTACCATATTTCCATATAAATTAAAAAATACATAAAATACATAACCATATCCGGGAAGGAGATCTATTCACTCTATATGCAACTGAAAGAGCCACTTAACAATCACTCACCAGGAGTAGAAATTATTGTATATGGAGAATTTGACAACTTAATATCCATCGACTTCAACAGAACTCCGTGTTTTGATTACTCAATTTAAGGTTAATAAATGTTATAACCCATGGGATCTACTCAATTTAAAATTAATACATATGTTATAGCTGAACTCAATAATGCTCTGACAATGCTAGGATTGCTTATACTTGCTGTAGCCGTCTCCAAGGAACAGTTACGCTACCAGAAAGACAATCTAAATGTAACCGTGGCTCATTGTAGTGAGGATATGAAAAATTTGATACTTCAGTTAGAAAATAAAAATGCAACCATAAAAACAGACTTTAATTGTAAAAAAGATTAGCACGATGTAATCTTCACCTCTGCGTTGAAGGGATACAAAAATGGACACAACCAAGTTGTACCTACGTTGAGTGGGACCACTGCTGAGAATTTTGCTACGACGCCAATAATTTTTATGGCTGGACAATGGCACAGAAATTACCCGTGGGAAACTTTCGACGGATGGCGGACATGAAATCCGGTAAATGTACTGAACATTTTTGACAGCGATTCAGAGGAATCCATTTTGGAAGTCGATCTAGATTATCTAGATGAACTACACGACATTCATAACGACTATCCAGTCACTCCTGAGAAACTTGAAATCACTGATGCTATGATGTTGACGTTATCAGTTATGTTATCACAGATGTTATTCCTGCACTTTGCCCAACCTAAAGATCAGATAAAAAGTACTGTTATCTTGACATGGACCAAATAGGTCAAGTATAAGCCGGCCTAAAATTTATCCAAAGACCAAAAGGTAGTTCGTGACACTGACACCGAAAAAACTGTCACCAGCTGGCCAGCCAGCAAATACTGGCAGTTCCTGATGCTACCCAGAGTACATAATTGATATTGATAACAGAAATGCTGCCAGCTCTCACACTCTTATTTATGTACTCTTGATGCTACATATTGTAAGTTACATATTGTATGCATAAAAATGACAAAGAACAATGGCGACCAATTGTCCTGTATAAATTACAATACAAAAAAGTTAAAAGTTGACAGTCAGTCATTGATTTCGTATTTTTTCCATATCAGTCGATGATAATCTTATTTCCAGAATCTTCCAGCTGTTCTACGTTAAAGCAACGCTCTCCTCTCTGAAATCAGATTTTATGCATTAGAAAATAACAAGTTAAATTGAATACAGTTGTTCAATTGGAAATCCCAGATTCCGACAAAAATTACAACATAAATTTGCATGAGTATGGAATTTTCCTGATGGGGTCAGTAAATTGGACGCGCCTTGGATATTGCTGTACTTAGCTCGATACAAGGTTAACGAGGTTTATCCTCAACTTGAGTGATTTGTGTAAGTAATACAGCAACGAGCGTATACTTTAAACTTGAGTAGAAACTGCTATATGAGTGAAATTGAAAATGTCAAAAGCCAGGAGCCTTTATATAAAATCAAAAACAAAACCATATTAACAACATCAGAAGGGCAACTTATGCAGATAACTGAAAGTTGAGGGTCTATGACACTTGCGCCCTAGCAACAATTGCCCCCAAATTGATAATTTTAAATATTTTATGTTTTGTTCTAGGCTGTAGTTGTTTGATTAATGCTGAATGCAGGCATGATAGCTTAGATATAATAGATATAACAGCTCACTGTTATGTACTAATGTGCTTGGTTCCAAAACACAAAGATACTAATTTGTACAAAATAAGAGTTATTTGATAGTGATTTTATAATAAGCATACTTTTATGTCTGCACTGCATTCAAAGCTTTTTAAATACCGACAAAACGAAAAATATTAAATATTTCAAAATTCTTAGTTTGGGGACAATTGTCGCTGGGGGGAGCAAGTATCGCGGAGAGAAAACGTTTGTGACGGCCTAGGAAAGTTTAATAAAAGCATGAAATGGAAAACTTCAAAATTGTCCATTTATCCGTTGTTCCTTCGGAACAAGGACCGGCCTTTAACATTTTTCTTTCCATTTAAAACTGACTTGCTAAACAACCGTAGAAATGCCTATGTAGGATAAAATTTCACCGATCTAACTTACAAATTGCGTAATGGATTCACGATAAAAGTCCTGTGGGACACGGAACTCATCCAAACCTTCCACAGCATGAAGACCAATTTTCACCTCAAACCGTCTTCCTCGGACCAAAACCAAAGTTTTCATTTCATTTCTCTGCAATTTCAAAATCAATGACTGCTTGTTCTCCGTTTCTTCATCAATGGTTAAGTTCAGATAGAGGGTTACCGGCAGCCGATTTTGTAAAACGTGCTCAGTGTAGCATGACTTAGAGTCACTCTCTTTAACATCAACGAAATGCGAAAGTCCGTTGAATCCATCGGATGCGTCCAGAGCAACAAATTCGTATCTTGCCGGAAATCCGGGAACCAAAACGGTCTGTGTGGAATTTATGGATCTGATTTCACTTTCGTCGGAGAGTTTGTAGTCTCCATAGGATCGAACAACAATCATGTACCAGGTCTGAGGCACCAGTCCAGTAAAAGGATCCTGAATGCAGGCTCGAAACCAGTGGGGATTGCTGAAATTAGCCTCGGGCAATTCTAGAATGCTACAGTCGGCAAGCGTTTTCAACATTTCTTGTATCTGTTGGTATCTGGTATTTTGCTCTATCTTAGGCATCCGAGAAATTTCCTTCAAAGCTTCACTAATTTGACTGCAACCAGGCAGGCTGTTGTAGAAGTTGCTAATTTTGTAGAAAATCTCAAATCCTTTCATAGTTAGACTGCACTTAAGATGGTCGCAATTTGTCTGATAATCTTCAAAGAACCAGGGACAAGCGGCCGGTACCCAGGTAATTGTGGTATTAACGGTGAATGGATTCATTTCGTGACGAAGGCTTGAAGCGACCAAAGAATTCGTTTCGAGTCTCAGGATTCGCTCTCTCGTTTCTTCTAATTCCTTTAGGAAAACCCCTCGAACTTCCACATTCTGAAATCCAGTGTTGCCCTTGCGTCCATGAGAACAAGAAATAAGCCACAAAAGATGTGCAAAAAGCAATAGATAGTTAAACATTTTTGCAGACTGGGCACCCACCTAACAGACCAACTTGAAAGTTTTTAACCGCACAGCTTTTTGTTTATACCAATCCTGGTTATATGTTGCTGAAATTAGGGATATTAGCTTACTGAAATACTAATATTACATATGGCTTTTTCTTCAGCCGTTTTTGGTCGCTAGTGTTTCGTCGCAATTGCATGAATTTTCACGCCCATTCAAAAACGTATTACTGCAGTTTGAGTTCTAATTCAAACCTTAGGGCTGGGTTTGATTGTGCAACTGAGTTGCTCAATAGGTAGAGCCCGATCAAAATCGAAGGTTGTGGGTTCAATTAGGTCCGAGTTTTTCGTTTTTCGGGTCTGAGGTGTTGTGGTGACATCCCTCTTTCATTTATTGTATATTCAAGGAATGACAGCAAGATAAATACCTGTTGAGGCTTATATGCAGCTTTTTGCTTCAAAAATCATTGTAAGCAGGTCAGAATAAGGTTCTCTGAGTGAAGAAGTTACGAATGCAGTCACTTTCCATTGATTTGCCTGATTCTGTTTTGGTGATCATTATTAGAAATCTTTGCTGGCGTCAGAGTCCACTGTGAAATCCTTGTTGGAGGACCACATTTGCTGCAGCCCCCAGAAGCTTCACAGGAGAAGGGAGCCAAGGACGACTGCCGATTCTCAGTTTGACGCTTTTGATGATTCAATTGAAATTGAATAATCAGATCTTTAAGATCACCAATTGTTGACAACAGTGCAAATTAGCAAATATTAATATAGCAAGTCTTAACGTCAACAATGTCGTTTATGAAATAAGAAATAATAATGGACCAAGAATGTATGCTTCCTTGAAAAGTTGGAAGTGGGTCGTTATTTCGTGACCCGCGGGTACCCGCGACCCGCGGACCTTGACCCGCGACCCGCGACCCACGACCCGCGACCCACTGGGATTTTGTCGACCCACTCGACCCACTTCTTTAATTTGGACATTTCCGTGTATTTCCGTACCGGATAGCATGGGTAGACCAAAATTATCGCTTCTAACGTCGACATAGTGAAGTATTAGCAGCTTCAAATTAAAATGCGTCGGGTTTAAGGTCGATTGCACTTCTTTCATCTTCGTTGTCGCTATTTCTGAGCATGCTCTGCCATGCAACTGCAACCGTGTTAGACGTGCCGGGAACTCGATCAGCCAGTAAAATCCAGTATTTAGGCAAATTCTTGAAGATAAAGTATGTATATATTTTCTTGTAGCAATTTCATAAAAGATCAGTCCATTCTTGTTTATTTCTTACAACTGCGTGGCGATTGTCGCAGAAGTTTTTATATAAAATGATATATATGTCCAAACTTGAATAATATAGCTAAATATCATTTTAGTAGTTTACTTTAAGTCACATTATTCCTACAAATCAAATTGGTAATGATTATAATTCGTCGAACTAAGCCGAAACTCTAAGCTTGACATTATAAAGGTAATTAGTAGAAGCAGCTCTTCATACTCTTTTTGGAAAGATTAGATTTGTGGGATAAGCTGCCAACATTATTTTTGCACAAGCGGTTTGTTAATCAATGCAGTATTAGATCAAAACTTTTATACATTAGTTCATACATTAGTGCATTAGTCAATGACTGTGTCTTAAAGATATTACTGAACTACAATTGACTGAAGATTCAAGCCAGAATCGAATTAATTTTAGTATAAAAGTAGTATTATAATGTATATATAAATATAGAACAATCAAAAGCCAGAGAAAAATTGAAAATTTAATGCAAATTGTAAATTTTCTAGAGACATTCGCCCAAAATTTACCGTAAAATTGGTGTGAACAAAAAATTACTATTGACCCGCTCTGACCCGCGGGTACCCACTGACCTGAAAGTCGACCCGCGGGTACCCACGACCCGCGGGTACCCGCGGGTACCCGCGGGTACCCGCGACCCACTTCCAACTCTGCTTGAAATACTCCGAAGTTATTGCCTGAATTTGTGATTTCATTAAATTAATTCAAAATAGCGGGGTGTGTTTTTACGGCAGGATGTATGCCTATTCAAAAACGTGTCACTACAGTTTGAGTTAGAATTCAAACTTAATGCTTGGTTGTATTGTGTGTGAGTGGTTCAATTCGTGGCCATAAAATTCATTTGACACTCCCTTGGATTTATTTTCGCCAAAGAGATGACAGTGTTGCTTTGAGCTAGAGAATTGGCCAAAAATCATTTTGGCAAAACTGCTATTAGTTTTGAATATCAATTTCTCAAAAACTACTCAACGGATTCCGGAGAGTTTTCGCAGAGTGGAAATTCGCACTTCTGCGGTGGAGCACTTTTCTTGGTTTGGGCTAAAATGTTTCGAGTTGCAAAAAATTCATTGAAAATTTGCGAAATTTCGTGTTACCGTGCATTTGACCGATTGTCTCGCTCGACGGTCACCGCTGAGTCAAATCCAAGAAAAGGCACTGCCCAGATGTCCTTCATATTATGGTATAAAAAGCTTTTGACCGATTCTACAGTTTTGAGAAATCACTGTTTTTAAAAGTTCGCCATAAAAACTGCACAAAAGGAGAAGACCGCCTTAAGAAAAAACTGATCGCTTGAATTAATTTAAGGCTGTTGCTGGATACTTTTCATTCTGGTGGAAGAGTACCTGTCTCATAAGTGACATGAAGGATAATTGTCAAGGGCGTACTAATTGATTCTGAGTTGATTCAAATTGATTGGTTTACGCATGATGCTGCATTTTCATTTGATATTTGGTACTTTAGTTTTCATCTCACTGAAAGTTTGCATTAATGTTGTAGTCATAATACTTCTGGGATTATCTGTATACTCAAGGTTCCCTTGACTACTTGCTTACTTGCTTGCTTAACCATAGCGACCACACATCTAACACAGTAGTTCTATGGTTTACTTGTTTAGGTTCAGCAGACAAGTTTCGCACAAGCATAGCTGCTAAAGATTTTAACTTTCCTGTGTATAATTTCGTTAATGATAATACCAATACCATCCAATAGAATAGTCAAATTTTTCATGAAAGTCAAGCTTTTAAGGAAAGTCCTTCAATGCATTCTAGAAAATTCCATGTCAGGTTTTAAGTTCTAGGTCAAAATCATTCAAATTCTAGATTTTATCTGCCAGTGTTCAGTACTTGTATTGGCAAACTTTAGTAGTGTTATTAGTAGCTCGCTTCTATAGACCTACTGACATCCGATATTTTAAAACCTAATTGAGCAATGATTGTACTGTGTATTTCAGATAAATGGTAGATCTTAAGCAGCCCGTACACTTTCTGGAAAAACCAGGAGAACCATCAATGCCATGGAAGCAGTGGGAGGAGCGCTTTGAAGTGTTTATGATTGCCAGTGGGGCTGATGAATTTCCCGAACGACGAAAGATTGCACTTCTTTTGCACTGCATTGGAACAGAGGCTCACCAAACATATAAGGCGCTAGTATTACAGCGACACCAACTTAGCCAAGAGCGCCAAAAAAACTTAGATCAGGCTATCAAACTTCTTGATAAACACTACACAACTTTTCCCGATACCGAAACACGTGGACAGTATTCTGGTCAGTCGAAGCTGAAGAGCAGCGGGAATGACTATCACAATAATTTGTGCGGATTATCTTATTATCAAGATGAATTTTATAACGCAATAGATGACAATTTCAGTGTACAGCAGGGCGCAACCTTTGCACAGGGGATGGGAAAAGCACCAGCAGCCGTTCAAACTTTTGCCAGTCGACGAGACTATGGCTACACAACTACACAAAACGGAGGTTAATTATCAATACAAATTGCAATCAATCAGTGAATACAGAATGCAACCATTCATATTAGCAAGAGTACACAATACATAGGAGTATGACAAGAGTCATATGCTAGGTAGTATCAGCTCGCTACATCCTATGCGCGCCATTGTTTGACCATAAATATCAAAGAAATAGCAAAGCCCGCTATTCTTACACGCAATAGACGCACTTTGAACTAACTGACTATTTGTGTTTTCGAACTTCAGTGTCCGAATTTGCTTTGCTTAAGTCTGATTTATGAGGGGGGGGGGCAACCGATAGCGGGCAGAGAATGTAGCGAGCTGATGATACATAGCGTATGACACTTCTCCCAATCTTACGTATTATGTACTTTTGATAATAGCAAGTAATGAGTAGAGGAATAATGGAAACCTCCTGGAGTTAGCATCGCTACTTGCTTGTACATGGCATTGTCTGTACTTTTGCTCAACATTGGAAAAATAGTCGTCTTTACTATTACTTAAAATTACTAATTATTTAGCATTTAGTTTCAAGAAATTTACACATGTTTGAGGATTGATTAGTCAGTCTGGCTACAGAATTTCTTCCTACTCATATAAAATGTAGCGGTTCTGCAGTCTTTGCTTTTGTTTTCAATTGTGCGTCGTTCCAATACAACATTACGAAAGGTATCTAGAACTAAGGTTTCTGGTTTTTTAGGTTTCCAGAGTTTGATGACATTGTTGCCATTATTCAAAAGTAAATCTTACAACCTTAACGACTTGCCTCAACACATCGTGGTCAGTATTTTGAGCAAACTTTCTTGGCGACAAAGAATACCGCTGGAACGAGTTTCTACATACTTTAGAAACTTAGTAGTTGAGTCGTATGCTAAGGTTCATAGCTTAGCTCTGGGAAGCGCAAAATGTATAGCACTTGAATCAAAAGACACGGCCGTATCGTTTCCTAAGCATAGAGACGAAATCTTGGACCAGTTATTGCTTTGGGCAATGAAACGTTTTCGTAAACTAGAAAAATTATATTTACTGAATCCCGTTGATGGGTCTTTATTGCTTGGAGTCCTGGAAAACTTTCCCAATCTTCATACAATTGGAACACAACTATCAAATCCATTAAATATTCTTCACCTAAATGGATTTCGTAGAAACATTATATTCAAGCTGTATCAAGACCTACGGTTTTCTGGCGGACAGCTGACTCCAGCAAAATTTCGAGAGATTGCTGAATACTTTTCTTCACACGGGTGTCAGTTTTTCTACTGTGTAGAACCGGGATTTTACTGTTTCAGTCGTGGCAGCACGGTTTATATTCGACAGTTCATTCCACAAACCTTGACACATTTGTTTTTGTCTAACACCCCAGAATCTCATACTATAGCCTTTATTCCAGAAATAAAGTACGCCCCATGTAAACTTAAGGTTTTGGCTGTCCCTCGTTGCACATTGTCCTTCAACTCCTTGGTACGCTTAAGCCGTTATTGCCCTTTGTTACAAGCACTGGAGTTTTCTGGTTTTCTAGAGTCACAAGGTACAGATAACTTCCCACGCAAACCAGCTTTCTCCAGTCTACGATCACTGAAAATCTTTGAAAACATTCCAAACAATTTGTTGAAGGAGCTGTCTAATGGTGGAATGCTGGAGTGCCTTAGGGTTAAGTCTGTAGCAGTGCCAACCTTGGAAGTGGCTATCACAGTCAATCCTGGCATTATTGAATTGGAATGTTCTGTCGACATAGATAAAACCTTCGCCCAATGTTTCATCCTAAACTGCATTAAAAAGCTTTGTCGCCTTCAGAGGGCTACTATTAATACAGAATTTTTACCTGGGAAGAAAATGTGGATAATCAGTTTGGCGAACTTTCGCTGAGCTCAAACCTCAGATCGCTTAGTCTCAGTAATCTTGTTATCCCAAAAACAGTGGATCAGTCGTTTTCTCGCCTGCTGACCAACGTAACTCGATTATCCCTTACTGGACTCCAACTAAATTGTGTACTAGAGTGTCCCAGTCTCGTTGAACTACAACTTGAAAATTTGGTTGGTATTTCTGAGGATGGGGGATTTAAAGTTGGTTTCGATTTTCGATCATTGAGTGTTGTCTGCCTCTCATTCTTGATTAACCCGTTTAGGATCTTTCACAGAAATGAGATACAGATAAATGTGCCTTACCTAAAGTTATGAAGACGCATTAGGCCTAGTACGTGTTCCCGGGAATCTCCTATCTCCTATGGCTTGGAATATTACGAGTGGCTTGAAAATCTGAACATAAAGACGATTGATCTTGGTGAATTCGGAGAGTACGCGCTTTTAACGTTAGGGATGGCGTCAGAGGTGGGTCGCTTCCTTGGAAACATGTCAAGTCTGGAATGTCTTCGAGTGGAAGCCAGCAAGGAAAAATTAGCTGCTATGTTGAAACAGATCGCGGACCATCGCCATTACCTTTTAAAAACCGGGAAAAAGTTACACACTTTGGAGTACAGTTTCTATCAAGGACGTCTGCAAGTTATGATGGAAAAAGATATAGCCATGATGAAAGCCAGAAGGGACTGAAGCAATGGTCGAAACGCATCCGTTCTTTATGAAAACTTGCATTGAAGATCCTTCAATTCAGCTCACACCAAATGATAAAGTCATTATAGAGGATCATAAACACAAATTTCGGTTTCTTGTGACAAACTCACCCAGCGTATTCGATTAGTTTGCATTGAGAAATTTTTGAGAGATAAGCTTTGTTTCCGTGAGTTTTTAATTCTGAAAACATGGAAAACAAAATTTGACATCTACAACAGTATACAAGATAATTTACAAAATATCCTGTAGTTACAATGACGTTACGTTGTATGACCAATAAACAAACTGGTATTGTTTGTATGTTATCTTTTCTTGTTATATGTTCTCAATTCATTTTCTTTTCAATATTAACTTTTCGTGCAAGTACATAATCTTTGATTTTGGCGATATTAACATAAGTTAACAAACGTCAGGGCTTGGGAGACTTAGAGTTGTAAGCTGGCCGAAAATATCGGAGGGTACTGAGAACTGAGACTGCCAGCTCACCGCTAATTCTATGGTTTGGTTCAAGTATATTTAGGGCCGAACTAGAATAACCTACTTATGAGAAAGAAGAAGAAAGTCATGTACCACCGATGGTCCGAAAAATTCGGACCTTCGGTGGGACTCGAACCCACGACTTTTTGCGCACTAGGCAATTATTCAGAGATCAAGTTGTTTAAAAGCTGCCGCAACCTAGTTACCGCAATCGGGATTTGGGGCGATTTCTAGCGACAAGTAAGTGCTGATTGGTTGATTCAAACCAACAGGCGTCTGGTAGTTATTGCCTCAGCCAGTTGAAGAAGGGCATTTGTGCAGTTGCTGCTACATTATTCGAGTGACAATTCAAGGTGGGAGGCTACGAATGGGTTGGCACGACATCGTCGGAAAGAGCGACTTTTTCCCAAACGTTAGCCAACATATCAAATTAAAAACTTTAACACATAGCTAAACTAGCAATAAATACTAACACCAAGAGCACACAATAACTAAGAGTGTGACAAGCGCCAAGCTCTTAGTTATTACGCTTGGGGACATGATATGCACGATAACGGCTGACCCCCCCCCCCACAAATTAGACCCATCACTGCAAAGAAATTCGCACGCTATGCATGTGTGCTGAAGCTCGCAACAGACGCACATTGAACCAACTGAGTAGTTGTGTTTTCGAGCTTTAGAACGTAGGCATAGCGTGCGACTTTCTTTGAATTGATGGGGCTAATTTGTGGGGGGGGGGTCAGCCGTTATCGTGCAGATCATGTCCGCAAGCCTAATGACTAAGAGCTTGATGCTTGTCACACTCTTAGTTTTTATGTACTCTTGCTGATACTAATAATTGATGGTTATACACGGGTCATTACTAACCTAATTTGCATAAACATTTAGTTTCGTGAAGTTGTTCTAATTTGTTTTAATTTTAACTTAGAACTATCCCCAAAATGGATACCTAGGTTAGAGAATCAGGAGGCTGACAGCCTCAGCAGATTTATCGACACAAACTCCTGGGAAGTTACGCTTGGTCTTTTTAAATTTCTCGAAACCGTATGGGGTCCCTATAATTTTGACAGGTTTGCAGACGAAAATAACAGAAAGCTTTTACTTTATGATTCAAGATTTTCTACTCAAAGCTCATCTGGTGTTGATGCCTTTGCTTTTCATTGGTAATAACTGGTTAGTACCTCCAGTTGGCATGGTTATGCAGGTTCTCAAGCATTTACAAGCTTGTAAAGCACGGGGTACCTTTGTAGTGCCAAAGTGGCCCTCCGCTCCGTTTTGGCCGATTTTGTTTCCGGTTGGGAAAGCAGCCTGGTTCGTAAAAGGAGTGTTTGAAATTGATTCTTCAAAAGCGGTTGCTAATTGTTCATTCGTTGCCAAGACATGGCTATGCATCCATCTCGATGCATCTTCGTAACAACCTTAATACTATATAAACAGCGTGATCATTTCTGTTCCTTTCTTTTTATCTCTACTTGCCGTATTATCCTGTTTGTTCTAGTTACTGTTTCATTATTTAGTAAAGACGAGTGTATAACCTAGATTATTTGCCAAAGAATAATTGATGGTTATACACGGGTCATTACTAACCTAATTTGCATAAAAATTTAGTTTCGTGAAGTTTCTCACAAAACGACTTCACTCTACGGCTGGCTTTTGCACTGTCGAGATCCCTCCCACCCTCCCATTGAAAAGTCGATTATCTGGTTTTAATTTTAATTTTTGTTTCAGATATTCTTAGTCGGCGTAGTACCTTGGTGGCTTCAGATCCACATTTATCGTTTCTGCCAACCCGTCTAGATTCCTATCTTAGTTCTGCCCATGCGCCCTCCACCGTCCAGCAGTACACGCGTACCTTTGCCCAGTTTTGCTCTTGGTGCACAGATCATGCCCTTGATCCGTTGCCGGCATCCATTCCCTCTGTAGAACTTTATTTGGTTCACGTGGCTGAAAAACGTTTGTCGGATTCATCACTTAACCAGTCCTACAGCAGCATTCTTTGGGCGCATCGGTTGGCCGATCTGCCGCAGCCTCGCTCTGATACAGCTCATCTTATCATTGAATCAACCAAGAGATCAACGTCGCAGCAACCAAAGCGTCAGAAGGAGCCTCTGCCACGTTCAGCTCTGCAGGCAATCTGCCAGTCTGCCAGATCATCTTCAGATCTGGTCAGGTTACGGACGGCCGTTATGTGCTCTATAGCTTACTATGGTTTTCTCCGATTCCAGGAATTGCAAGCCCTGCGCCTAGGCGACGTGCAATTCGCTCAGGATTCCTTTTCCCTACTTATTCGACAAAGCAAAACTGATCAGTACCGAACAGGTAATACGGTTACATTGGGGAGATCTGGTGACATTGACTGTCCTTGTTTTCTTCTCTGTCAATACCTAGACTTGCATAACAAGACGGTGGATGGCACCGGCTTCGTTTTCTGCAAGTTACAGCATGCCCCAAGCGGTTCCTACAGATTCCTCTCGGCATCGAAGCTGGCTTATTCCACAGCAATGTCTAACCTGCGAGCCGCCCTGACCGAGGCCGGCGTGCCTAACCCTGGCCGCTTCGGCCTCCATAGTTTGCGTAGCGGTGGAGCCACCTTAGCTGCCAACTCTGGCGTTCCTATGGATTTGCTCCAGAAGCATGGCCGATGGGCATCGGCATCGGCCAGAGACTGCTATATTCAGGACGATCTTCCTCGACGTATCCCCGTTGCAGCCGCCATGTTTGATCATTCTGCTGATTCTGCTTAGCAATAGCATGTTTTTCTGTAGCTATTTGTTGTTTATTAACTTGTTTCAAAGCTTTATTTTGTTGTTGCTAGTTAAATAATGTTTTGTCCAGTTTGCACTAACATAATTTTGTAGTTCTCCGTAACCCTTCTGTTGATGTCTGTATTGCCTACCTATGTACCTCTGTGTGGACTTCCCGCATGTATGTGTCGTTATTTCTGGCGCTTGCCTTGCTGTCTACCTACCGACCTACTTGTCGTGCTCTACTTGCCGTATTATCCTGTTTGTTCTAGTTACTGTTTCATTATTTAGTAAAGATGAGTGTATAACCTAGGTTATTCGCCAAAGAATAACCACTGTTGTTTGTTCAAAAGGTGGTTGGCCTCTGCGTGTCTTTTTTGTTTTTATACCGCTGCAGGCGGTATATTTATAATTGGTTGACCCGTCAGAATTCCTGTTTTGCATTTAATTTTTTGGCGCGAAGGATTTCAATTCTATCTTCAACAAATGTCTCTAGTACGTAAGTTATTAAATATGCTAGTCTGCCTATCCAAACAGTATGCTGTTCGTGGCCTGTGGCCTGCTAACCTATGCAAATATGCTGTTCAAGTTTTATCTGTGGTCAAAGACAAAGGTTGTTGCCTTTTCCAACGAGCTGCTATGCGAATCCAATCCCGTGTTACATGTCGTTTATTTGTGCCAGCCTTTTCTTTTGCTGTACTGTAAAAATTCTAATACCTGTTATCAAATTTATTTGTGATTTTGTAACGTTTGAAAAGCGGCGCCTGAGACCACTAGCAACTAGTCCACTGGAAACCGAGGGCAGTGCCACCTAAAGTCAGCTACTATTTAAATGGCGATGTTTTCGTGTTTCGCTTTGAATATTTTGAATATCGACTACCGACAAAACAGGCATGTCAATTTAAGGTTCTTTGAACTTCTTGTGAATTGCAGACACATTGAACATGGAACGCTCAAGGTTTGTCAAGGTTCTGCCAAAAAAGCGACACGTGAAAGTCCAACAATTTAAATTGCACTGAAGCTTGCAACTGTTTTAAGACAAGCAATAAAGTTTAACAAAATTAATGAAATTATTTGCAATTAAATAATAAGGGCATCCATTGAATTAATGGAGACACGAACACCTAATTGACGTGTAACTTTAAGTTAATATCCACAACACCACTGGATTGCAGTTGCATCCTTTCATCTTTACTTGACCGTGAATCAATTACAGGGAAACAAAACGCTCGTCTTTTTCTGCAATGACACACACCGTGTCTGCGATGGAGTTGACACTCTGCCTGATAAAGTTGTACTTAAAAAGCCGATGTTGACTCAATAGATCATAAAAATTGGTAGTTGCCTTCATTTTTGCACTGTTCTCTGTCGCCGAATCCAGTTTCAAGAACTCTCTGTTTCCACAGTCGCATTTAATAGGGCACACGTATTTCAAAAACTCCGCTGTCTTTCCATCCCTTAGTGTTTTCATTCTTTCCTCTACCAGCGCTTTGAGAAAGCAGTTTCCCAGAAAACATCCTCGGCTTTCATTAAGCACAAGTTTTTCCAAACTGCACAAATTTCCCACACACTTTCCAAACTCCTCTCCAAATGCAGACTCTTGTGTCTCTGTATCAGCCAAATTTGCAATGGAAATTTCAGCAGATGTCAGAGTTGGCAGGGACTGTATGAAATTTGTATAAGTAGACAAAGGTAGTCCATACGGTACATTAATACGTAAGCTTAAATTGGACAGATTTGGAACAGCTAGTCCATCCATGTACACTCTTTTTGGATCAGTCTTAGAATCCGCGATCTTGAGCGACCAAAGCGAGGGTCCAACCCGCATTCCCTGCTGGGAACTCAAAAACTGAACTGAACAAAGTTTAAGCTCCTGTAGAAGTGGACAGTAAATTTCGTCATCGAACCGTAACCAACGCAAAGTCAGATGAGTGACACTGTGCAACAGTCTGGAAAAGGATAAACCCGAACCAGTCGGAATTGTTAGACGATTAGATTTCTCTTTTCCACAGGACAGTGTGAGAGATCGCAAACTTGGCCACAACAGACTAGATTGATTGCCGCTTTCAGAACTCCAGGTTTCCTTGTGATTAAATGCAATGTTAAGGTCCACAAGATACTTAAGTTGTCCAAGAAAGGTTTCCACAAACGCTTGCAATGATGTTGCATCAGTGCTTCGCTGAAGATAACAATGGAATATGGATAAGTCAGGTGTTTGAGACACCACTTTCGTCAAAGTTTCCACGGTTACAAAATTCAAGTTGAGCTGTCGAAGATGTCCAAATTTTGTTAATGAAAGCAACAAATTGTCAGGAATGTTTCGCAGAACTCTCAAACATTTCAGATTTCGATAATTGTGCCGCTCAAAGCCATACTTTTCCGAATTATTGCCGCAGTAGGAATGAAAGTGGAGTTCTTCCAGAAACGGGCATCGCTCGCTTAGACTTAATAGAGTGTTATAGGAAACTGAACATGGTAGAATGTTCAAGGATTTTAGTTGACAAATTCCACTGGTGGGAAGTTTCGGAATAAAAGGAATATCAACTGAAAACTTGGTAGATGCAGTCAAATACCGTAGTTGGCCTGAAATGTGCTGATTTAGAGGATTCTTGTCCCTCGAGCTTAGTTCCAGAAAATAAGAATTAATCTGACAGTCATGAGCCGAAATTTGGTTTAAAATCTCAATGAAGTTGTCCTCTTCTAGTTTAGTTCCTTGGCTATTTTGAGGACTCCACAATTTGATTGACAAATTTTTTGGAAATGTAGCCAGTCGACTAAATTCTTTGAAATTCGCCAACTGCATACCAAGAGTTTGCAATGAAGGAAATACTTCGGCAAGTCGACCGAAAATTGATTCTTCAACTGTACGCAGCAGATAGAGCTCTTTCAGACAACGAAATCGATTCATAATCCATTCAAGAATCTCCTTATAAGCTGAAGTTGTCGCTTCCTGAGGAGAGCAAAAGTCAATTTCTGATGACTGAATTTTGACAACACCGGTTGCCAAGGCTTTCACATCTGAATAGGACTGGAAAATAAGACGCCTGAATTGTTTGGAAACTCTTTCCAGCTGGACTCTTTGGCGCCAACGAAGATGGCCTAAAATGATCACCAAAATAGGATCAGGCAAGTCAGGAAAAGTGGCTAAATTCGTAGCTTCTTCATTCATTTTCATGCAAAGTAAATATCTAAACAAAAGAAACACCCAGAATATTATGTTGTTCAGGAAATGGCAGGAAAGTGCCAGGGTAGCACAAAATACCGCTTCTGCCGAAACGATGTAGGGAACAAAGCCGAAAAAGTGCTGTGCAAAGGCGCAGATCAAAATCCTAGAGCATTTCTAGTTTTAATAATTTTATGGCGATTGTGAGTTGAGTCGATACTCCAACATGGCACTATGTTTCTATACTAAATAGCTACAACCAATTTTATTGTTCACTGCACCCTATTTTGCTTCTTATACAGCCACGCCGTTATTTTAGGGGAAAAATTTTCTTTAAATTTTCTTTCCATTTTCTTTTTCTTTTTCTTGCGAAAGAAGAAATTTGGACTCTATTTTCTTTTTCTTTAAAGAAGAAAGTGTCATTAGGCTGTCTTAGGTTTCAGCTGTCAGTCAATTTTGCGTAAGCAACCCAGCCTAGTGACCCCTTGCGAAAGGACTCCTGCTTGCTTTAATGTATGTGGTCTATGCTATGAATGCATATGTTACAAGAGTAATAGCTGTCAATCTCTCTTTGAGACTTACTTTGAGTAAAGCAGAAAGAGACTATGAAACTAAACTAAAAGGAAGCCGCTTTTCTTTGCCATTTTCTTTAAATTAAAGAAAATTGAAGCCGAATTTCTTTTTCTTTTTCTTTATTTAAAGAATTCTTCTCGTTTTCTTTCTTTTTCTTTCCCCTAAAATTCCGACGTGGCTGTAGAAACAATTTAGCACAGGTAATTCGTCAGTCATGGATGATTCTGTACTCGTTGGTGCTGCTTGCATTGGTGGTGTGAAAATTTATGTTACCCCGGTAGCTGTGGACCAAGCAGCGCGGCTTGGTCGCTACTTTCCAGGCCGACGACAAGCTTTACACTTATCTATGCAAGATCTGTTCTCGGCTCGCCGTCGGCTGACTTCCCGCAAATCGTGTCCCTTCATCAAACAAATTCGCCTTTTGTGCTTGTGGTTGAACCTGGCAACAGTCGTTGATCGACCTGAGTACCTGTTTTTTAAAGTGGAACACCCCTCCCTCATCCAGAAATCTCATCCGGGGCTCCCGAGTTTACGAAGCGAGCATGTCAAGCATTTTACTACATCACAGCAGTGCAGAAGTTTCATACTCTTATTCTATTTATGTACTCTTGCTAGAAATAATACAAATATACCTGGCAGGTCAGAGCCGTATGAAACGTTGCTCGTTCAGGTAGGCATACAGAACTCAGTCTACAAAAAGTTCCTCATGAATTGCATGCAATATTATTTGCCTGCCGCCACTGAGCAACCTCATTCAATGTGTAGATCAGGGCTGTCTAGATTGCAGTAATTTTGCGCAAACTGCTGACTAAACCAGTTGTGTATTTCAATGATTTACAGAAGGGAACTGTCTCTTGCAGAGCACAGTGCGTGCAAACAAGCGGTGACTGTATAATGAAAGTAATATGAGTGTGACGCAACTTTACTTGTTGCTACGTCAAAAAGATGCTAAAAATATGGTCTGTCAGTATTGTCAAAACAAGAAATTTCGCAATGCATTGGGTAACTTTTCATAACCCGTTTTGTGTTGAAGTTTAACATAATTTTCATCATGAGTAACGTCAAAGCAACGTCAATCACAACGTCAAAATCAAAGCTAGGCTCACTTTCAAATGTTTATAACCTAAAACTTGAGCTGAGAACATTATTTTGATCTGTTTGCAATGTGTTTGAAGCTGGAGCCAGCTTACAAGCCTCAACAGTTGTATTGCTATCATTCCCTTGAATATACAACAAAGGAAAGAGGGCTGTCACCACAACACCTCAAACCCGAAAAACTCGGACTTTATTGAATCCACAACCTTCGATTTTGATAGCGGTTCTGCGGATTTAGCAACTCAGTTGCACAATCAAGCCCAGCCCTAAGGTTTGAATTTGAACTTAAACTGCAGTGATACATTTTTGAGTGAGCGTGAATATTATGCAATTTCACGCTAGTGACCAAAAAACGGCTGAAGAAAAAACCATATGTAATATTAGGTAGTATTTCAGTAAACTAATATCCCTAATTTCAGCAACATATAACCAGAATTGACATAAACAAAAAGCTGTGCGGTTAAAAACTTTCAAGTTGGTTTGTTAGGTACACACACAGTCTGCAAAAATGTTTAGCTATCTATTGCTTTTTGCACATTTTTTTGTGGCTTATTTCTTGTTCTCATGGATTCAAGGGCTACACTGGATTTCATAATGTGGAAGTTCGCGGTGTTTTCCTAAAGGAATGTGAAGAAACGAGAGAGCGAATCTAATTCTAATTTTAATCTAATTTTCTCCGTTGCTTCGTTCAAGCATGAACTGGGAAAACTTCGAAATTGTGAATTCTCTGTTGTCCCGTCGGAGCATGAACCGGCCTTTTATGTTTCTTATTTTCAATTTAAAATCGACTTGCTAAACAACCGTAGAAATGCCTATGTAGGATAAAATTTCACTGATCTAACTTACAAATTGCGTACCAGATTCACGATAAAAGTCTGGAGGGACCCGGAACTCATCCAGACCCTCCACATCATGAAGACCAATTTTCACCTCAAACCGTCTTCCTCGGAGCAAAACCAAAGTTTTCCTTTCATTTCCCTGCAATTTCAAAATCAATGACTGTTTGTTCTCCGTTTCTTCGTCAATGGTTAAGTTCAGATAGAGGTAAAAAGGTAAAGGTAAAGTGACCCCTGGAGAGAACTCCAACCTACAGATGGTTATAGGGTGCCGGTGCTTATCTCCGGATTCACAGCCCGAAGCCAGGAGCGACAACTCTAATGTTGACTACATCTGTGGAAAGGGGGCCAGCCCTTCATCAGGCGTTACGCCAGAACACAGACTCCTGTTACCTTCCCACCTTCAGATAGAGGGTTAACGGCAGCCGATTTTGTAGAACCTGCTCAGACTTAGAGTCACTCGCTTTATCATCAACGAAATGTGAAAGTCCGTTGAATCCATCGGACGCGTCCAGAGCAACAAATTCGTATCTTGCCGGAAATCCGGGAACAAAACGGTCTCTGTGGAATTTATGGATCTGATTTCGCTTTCATCGGAGAGTTTGTAGTCTCCATAGGATCGAACAATAATCATGTACCAGGTCTGAGGTACCAGTCCAGTAAATGGATCCTGAACGCAGGCTCGGAACCAGTGTGGATTACTGAAATTAGCCTCGGGCAATTCTAGAATGCTACAGTCGGCGAGTGTTTTCAACATTTCTTGTATTTATTGGTATCTGGTATTCTGATTTTCCTTAGGCAGCCCAGGAATTTCCTTCAAAGCTTCGCTGATTTGCCTGCAACCAGGCAGGCTGTTGTAGAAATTGCTAATTTTGTAGAAAATCTCAAATCCCTTCATAGTTAGACTGCACTTAAGATGGTCGCAATTTGTCTGGTAGCCTTCAATAAACCAGGGACAAGCGATATCCAGGAATCCAGGAAATTGTGGTATTAACGGTGAATGGAATCATTTCGTGGCGCAGGCTTGAGGCGACCAAAGAATTCGTTTTGAGACTCAGTATACGCTCTCTCGGTTCCTCGTAACCAAACTCCGCGAACATCGACACTATTGTGAAAGGTTGAAATCAGGATCTGAAAGATATGAAGAAAAGTGTCCAGGGCGGGGATCGAACCGCCGAGCTTTGGTTTAAGAAGTAGAACGCTCTACCACTGCGCCACATCCCCGGACGTTGAGACTAGGTTATTACGCTGATTTCAACCTTTCTGGGTTGCTGATGTTTAACATACTCCCCTTGCTAATTGAAATTCGGCCTCGAATTTCCAGGAGTTACGGAGTCGGGTCCTCAAATCCAAGTACCATGTGGTCTAAGGGCGGCTCCCCGGCTGCCTCCTAACCCGAGGCCATATCATACTTCATTCTTCCTCAAAGCCGGGAGCCTTTCAATCAAATCACACAAGAACCATATAACTATATATATATTAACCCTTAGCACCACGAGGACCACCATAAACCGAACCAACTACAGGACCTGCAATTCCACCATTCCCAGGCATCACAAACGACTTCATCTTCTCAGAGCGGTAAGGACACGGCACGGTCGCCAAATGTGAAAGGTTGAAATCAGGATCTGAAAGATATGAAGAAAAGTGTCCAGGGCGGGGATCGAACCGCCGAGCTTTGGTTTAAGAAGTAGAACGCTCTACCACTGCGCCACATCCCCGGACGTTGAGACTAGGTTATTACGCTGATTTCAACCTTTCTGGGTTGCTGATGTTTAACACTATGAAACCCCCAGTGTCGTCCCTGCGTCCGTGAAAACAAGAAAAATAGCAACAAAAATCTGCAAAAGAGCAATAGATATTTAAATAGTTTTTGCAGGATGCACCTAACACTCCAACTTGAAAGTTTTTAACTGCACAGCTTTTTGAATATACCAATGCTGGCAACATGTTGCTGAAATTAGGGATATTAGCTTTACTGAAATCCTAATATTACATGTTTTGCTAGCTAGTGCTTTGTCGCAATTTTGTGTGTTGTGGGTTCAATGAGGTCTGAGTTTTTCGGGTCTGAGGTGCTGCAGTGAGTGGCACCTCTCTTTGCCTTTGTTGTATGTTCAGGGGAATGATAGCAAGATACCTGTTGAGGCTTGTATGCTACCTTCTGCTTCGAAAAGCAAAATAAAGCTGGTAAAAATATGGTTTTAAGTGTTCAAGTTTTGAGTTACAAACATTTGAAAATGATCCTAGCGCTGCTTTTGACGTTGTTATTGACGTTGTTTCTGACGTTGCTTCTGATGAAAATTATGTTTAACTTCAACACAGAACGAGTTATGAAAAGTTACGCAATACATTCGAACTTTCTTATTTTGACATATACCATATTTTGGCATCTTTTTGACGTAGCAACTGTCATGTATGAAGCTCTTCAATATCAAGAATATAACAGAAATATTGTTAACTTAAGTTTTGAACTACTATATCGCAGTTCAACTACTGTTAAGTACATATGGCGTTGTTTAAGAATAGTTGGTCAGACAGAACATCTGGCGCACTGGGTAGGATACCATATTTTTAGCATCTTTTGACGTAGCAACAAGTAAACTTGTGTCACACTCACATTTCTTTAAATAATTTAGTCTTTGATTACTTTTGTACGTACATGCTCTGCAAGAGACAGTTCCCTACTGTAAATCATTGAAATACACAACTGGTTCAGTCAGCAGTTTGCGCAAAGTGACTTCAAT
>JASAND010007834.1:0-46770 GCA_030248195.1 Trissonchulus latispiculum | reverse complement strand
CAAGTCTCGGCTTTTGGGCACCGAGACCGAGACTCATAGGTGTACCATCTGTTTGGGTTGGGGGGGAGTAGAAGGTCCAAATTTGCCTCGGGGGACCCCACCGAGATCCGAAGTCTTGGGAGGGGGGACCCCCCTAAACTGTACCCAAGTTTTTTGGCTAAAAATGCTCCTTTTTCGATGTACAGTATATACATAAAACATACTCAAGTGCTTCTGTCAATAGTTTTCGTATGCGAAAATAGGGCTTCAAAATTGACAAATTTGAGCTAAAATATGCCTAAATAGCCCAGATTATGGTTTATAATTGCGAATATTTACCTTTTAATTGCTATAAATAACCATCTTTAGCTCTTTATATGTGATTTATAGCCATTTTTTCGATTTTGTTTCAAAAATTTTCAGAAATTGCAAAAAAATGTTTTCAAAAATTTTGCATTTTTACTTTTGGACCCAATTTGGAGCTTTGGACTTTTTACTCCCCCCCCCCCAACCCCAACCCATAGGTGTGTTTGGGGGGACCCCTTTTCCCATGTGTAGGGGTTTCCAACCCCCCCCCCCCCTAAAAATTATTTCCCGACCCTACCCATAGGTGTAATTGGGGAGAGGTTTGGGGGGGGGGTAACCCCCCCCAGCCATTTTTACAAACCACCCCCAAAAATTTTTGGGCCCCCCCCCCCAACTGGGGGGGGAGTCGCGCCGAAGGCGCGAAAAATTGGCCAAAAATCGGATATTTTTAGGGTAAATTTTGCAAAATTTTTCAAAAATGTCCAAATTTTTGGCTTAAACTGTTCATTATTGCGTGAAATACACGTTTTCAAACGTTTTATGGACTTTCTGACTCAATATTGACCTTATTTTCGACTTAAAAACATGTTGGCAATCAAGTTTTCGAGTTTAAAACCCCTGTCTATGCCTGAATTACTTCATAGTTGAATGTTTTTTTGGCATTAGCAATGGCTGAAAATGCGATTTTTGACATGTTTAGAAAAATTTTTGGGGAGTGCTCGGGGGCCGGAGCCAAAAAATTTAAAAGGGGGCCCCGCAAAATTCCGGGGGAGGGGGCCCCCCCCAACCCAAATCCCCGTTACACCTGACCCTACCCCCAAATATTAATTTTTTCAGACCACTCCCCTAAAAATTTTCAAACCCATACCTAAATTTTTGAATATTTTTCAAAAAATTCCAAAAATAGCGAAAAATTGCTAGAATTCGCTAGCTAAACAATCGTTAAAAATAGCTGTAAATTCAGGAAATTTTTCAATTTTTTTAAACGGAAAACCAACTTTTCAAAATTTTTCGCCGACCCCACCCCCTAGAAAATTTTTCTACCCCTCCCCCAGACTTTTCGCGACCCCCCCCCTCTGCCTCCCCCTTTTGTCGCCAAACAACCCTCTGTTCTTTTTTCTGAACCCCCACCCCTACTTTTTTCGCCAGTCACAATGCCCAAACCCAACAGGTGGTCTTCTTGCCGCCCACCCCCGTTACGATTTTTCTGACCCCATCCCACCTCAAATAAACCTAACGCAGGTGCAATTTTTTCATTTTTTAATTTATACAGTTTTGAGTATTTTATGAATATTCGAAAACTTTGAAAGTCAATATCTCGCGGAATATACGATTTTATGAACAAAAACTAAAAAAATTGACCCTGCGTATCCTTCCAATAAACGTGCATGCAGAATTTGACCGAGTTCTGCTGTAGCATTTTATGAGAAAATCGTAAGTTTTAGGATTTCGTAATTAATTCAATTAACGGCGCAAACATTATGTGAACAAACGGCGTGTTGCACAATAATGTTAAAAATGCGCGTATTTCATAAAATAATTAACAAATCCAATAGAAAAGCATCAAGAGAAACCCTGTGGAATTCAGCTGCAAACGATTAATTTTTAATACTCTGCCATACATTATGAGAATGGTCAACGTAACTTTGCAATATATTCAACCGCTTGTTACTTTTGATAGAAACCATGTAGACAAGAGATATGCACGTCGTTTTAAAGCCCTTATTACGCACTCTCACGCTGGGCATTGAAATTTATCAGGTGACGCTTAAATAATATTTTAAATTTTTAAGCCATGAAGGTAGCTATCCAATCATGGGTTCTCAGGTGCTGAAACTTTGTCACCAGATAGCCCGCTTGCCAGAGTAGACTCACTTAGGATTTCTTTAAAATTGAACAATTTGTCCGAATCTTACATCGATAATCCCGATAATGCAAGCGCTACCTTAAGCGCAAAACAGTGCGCTCTAACTTTCAGATACAGCGCACTAAGTCCGTAGTTAAAGAGCACTAACAGGCCAGCC
Organism: Trissonchulus latispiculum; assembly: GCA_030248195.1. NCBI lineage: Eukaryota > Metazoa > Nematoda > Enoplea > Enoplida > Ironidae > Trissonchulus > Trissonchulus latispiculum. The sequence goes on along the minus strand of JASAND010007834.1, from coordinate 44,461 downwards.
GTTATGTAAGCTTCTTATATGCTTTAACATGCTAAATTACATACATATTGATATAGTGACAGACAAGGCTAGCGTATCCACTATAGCAGGGCCTCCTTTATATATGATGGAGCCTGCCTCATTTTATATACGTTGGTCACTAAGCAGTCATAGATGTCTTAGTTAGAGCTGGGGCCGCTTCCAATTTTCGAAACCGGCTCCGGTTCCTGTTCCGGTGCCGGTTCTAGCTTCCGGTTCCCGATTCTAAGTACAAAATTTGCAGTGATAATTTTTTTGTTATTTAACATTTGTTGTAGGCCTCCTATAGGGCTGGTACAATCAAAATGAAGAAGCAATGCTATAAATCAAATGCATTACACATATCAAACAACTAGACAACTGTTTTTCGCAATTTTGAAAAATTAATTTTCGATTTGTTACTTGTTCGATTTGTTATTTGTAGAACATTTTCTGGACATCTTGTAAACTGCCATGCCCTACATTGAAACCTTTATTTGCTTTCACCATAAGATACAAATTTGTTTCGACAGTTGACTGTTCAATGCTGCTGTGTGTACCAAAATGTTTATGATGACTAACCTGAAATTATGGATTTTATTTGAAAAAATGAACAAGCAGCGCGGTATACCAACAGCGCCTACCATACCCAAAGAAATCTTAAAAGCTGGAAGACGTTTCAAAAAATTATAAGAAATGCTGAACGCTTAGGTTTAATTTTCTTTTATCAAAACTACATTCGCTTCCGCAGGATATTTGTAGAAATTTTAAATGTAGTAAAAATATTTGAATTTTGAAAGATAGCAAACATTAAAACTTACTTTAGTGCTGAATTGGCTGCTTTTTTCATACAGATACCTCTATATTTAGTTCTTAACAGATTAGTTATGCCGACACCTCTTTCTATCTATGTACCTTCACCCTTACGAATTTTCGGCCAAAAGCCGAAGTTCCTGAAAAACGAAACTAGGGACTAGCAGTTTTCAAATGTTTCTGCTCCAGCAAAACGTAATTGCTCTTCGGAGTTAATGTTGACTCCAGCTTGAGTCCAAAGAATAATTGAAAGCGTCCTTAAAAGAAGCTGCACTTTGGAAGCAAAAGCAAAAGCAAAAAGCTGATGAAATTAATGAAAATAAACTATATACAAACTTATAGTCATTCGAATGCTCTAGCCAAAACTTACAACAACTTACAACAACGATTCCTTGCGGTTTAAGAGATATATAATATACAAAGAAAATTGGTTTCAAAGCTAGTTTGGTTTTGGTTTGGTTTGGTTTTCGATTTTGGTCTGTCTGCTCTGCAGCATCTCTGCCTAAGCCCAGCAACAAACATACGAAATTCTGAACATGGCGGCTAGAATTTTCATGAACACGGATTCCTCTCAACTCATTTCAGCAATTAGAAAGCAGCTTCACACACATTTTTGGGAAAACTGCTTGCTGAGGGAAATTTTTAAGTTTTGTATTTAGTCATTTTGTTAGGGAAAAATGTAAGCCTCCAAACCTGATGCTTTTGGTGAAAATTTGATAAAGTTTACATTTTCTCAAAATATTGAGCTTGTTTGTTCATTAATTTCAACAATTTCAGAACAAATAGCCCTCGGGAAGCGCTTTTTGTAGCGTGAACTGTGATCGCTTTTCTTTAGCTTCCCACACGTCGAGAAATCAATCCATGTTCAAAACTTGTTATCGTGTTATCGCATGTCCATGTCGAACATTTGAATAAAGACTCTGCATACTTGTAGCAGGTTTAAGACTTGAATTTAGGTAAGCTTTAAAATAATTTAAAAATTATCGTTGAACTCCAAAAATTAGATAAATTTACTGCCTTTCAAAGTTTGCTGTACGTACTACCATTAACACATTCTGGTCATTACAGATTCAGTTTAGCCCGAGTCGAAACCCTGCAAACAAGCAAGAGCTTTGTGCAAAATGAGCTCCTTTTGACCATATTTACCGTAGATATAGTCCTGCTGCGAGTACAAAATCACTATTCTGGCATGTGTGTCTGTGCAGTCGATACCGAATTCAGACTGAGACCTATTCCACTATATATTCGAGAACAGCTCCAGAAACTATTATTAATAGCAACAGCAAGAGTACATAATATAAAAGTATGCCGCTAGGCACACTCTCTGTTATTAGAGCAAAAACTATGCTCTGCTTGCTAACGGCTGACCCCCCCCCGCAAACTAGACCCTTGTGACCCCCCGCAAATCAGTACCTGGTCGAAACGGGGGTACGCTCACTCGCTCTATGTTTACGTGCTTAAGCTCGAAAACACAAGCAGTGTGTGCGCGAATTTTTTGCCTGCTTCGACATTTAGAACACAAACATAGCGCACTAATTTCTTTGTGATGGGTCTAATTTGCGGGGGGCAGCCGTTAGCGAGCAGAGCATAGTTTTTGCTTTGATAACAGAGAGCGTGCCTAGTGGCACACTCTTATATTATGTACTCTTCTTAATAGTTAGCGTCTAATAATTTTTGAGTTGAATTGAATGCATTCAAAGTTTTTGTTACATTTATAAATTCTTCAATGAGTGATCAGTTGTTACCATTGTATGAAGCAAACAAGTCGAATGGACAAAGGATGGTTAAACTGACTTGTCTCAAAACTTGACTTATCATGTAACTGCAGTCAATTTGAACTTCTTTATTTCAGATCTCTTATGTTGTTAATTGGTAACAATGGCAGCAAAAGCGGAACACTAAGACGAAGCGAGGCGAAACTGGTTCTGCGAACATTTGAACGTTGCAAACGTTGCTGTTCGTTTGCAAACACTTAGTTTGCATAAACATCCGCCCACTTTGAACTTTAAACATGGAGTATGTGTATTTCATAGGAAAAACTATGAATAATATTGCCGACGTGATTAAATTTCTTTTAAAACTGATTATAGTAGACCTGCTGCGTCGTGACGCAGCAGGAAAAATACAGAAATCTTCTGTAACATTAAAGCAATTAACTAAGGAACTTAATTAAACTGGAACTGAAGGAAATTAAATGGAAACAAACAAATGTTTAGAATATTCGTTCATCGAGTTATTCGTTGACTACATCTTGAAATGTAAACAACTATTCGAATATTCGTATGATGTAATCGCCGATTTCGATTCATTCGCTAGTGATTCTTGGTGACAATGCAGTTCCAGTTTCAGCTGCGGAGAAAAGAAAATCATGCATTAAAATCAAATTATGCTAAATTATGAGATCCAGGCCCAAAATCCAACTTTTGCAAATTTTACATTTGGAAAAAATTTTAGTTCAAGCTCACGTTTTGAGCCTGAAACCGGCCAGTTCCAAATTCTACCGGTTCCGGTTCTAAAAATCCTTCCGGTTCCGGTTCCAACCGGTTCTAGTGGAACCGGCCCCAGCTCTAGTCTTAGTCTACTTGATGCGTGCATCTAAAATATATGTCGCAGTAATTTATGTATTCAGTAAATACTGTATTTACTTTCCGATTTCACTAAAAACGGTATCTACCAGTAAGAATTGTATTTTCTTTAAACTTCCTATCTCTACACGTAAATACCATTTTTACTGAAACTCGTCCAGTAAATACTGAGTATTTTCTAGTAAATTATGTAGTGAATTTACAAAAAGAAACCCCTTGTCTTTGTGTGACTGGGACAACAAAGGGGGCATACCGACAGTCATATTTAAATTCAAAAGATAGGGTATGCATTAGTCACAATATGTAGGGAAAAGGGTAGAAAAAGGTGCAGTGAAGAATAAAACAAAAAAAAAAAATATTCAGGAAAGCTTTTAAAATAACAGTATTGAAAATCAAAACGAACATGCACATGTATTACGATATTCATAATGAATAAAGATTAATTAAAAATTCATAAAAAAATTATATATTTTTATGTTTACTCTTATCGCTCTCGCTTGCTTCTATTAATTTAAAAAATACACATAACATTTAACTTTAAATAAACTTTTAGTGTATGTTTAACTAAGATGACAGTAAAATTGCTGTTAATGTGTTAACTGTATTAGCATTAAACTATTTTTTAATTTCGTAAACTAATGGTTGAAACTTCTGAAGGTTACTTTCATGCACCCCTTTGTACATATTGTAATTATGCATGGCCTGTCATTTGACTTTAAATCTGACGTCGGCATGCCCTTGTTTCCCTAGCCAAACACAAGGACAAAGGCGTGTAAGATAAAATACAGAATTTACTAGAAAATACAGTATTACTGGACGAGTTTCTGTAAAAATGGTAGTTACGTGTAAAGATAGGAAAGATATGAAGTTTAAAGAAAATACCATTCTTACTAGTAAATCCCGTATTTACTGAAATCGGCCAGTAAATACAGTATTTACTGAATACAGAAATTACTGCGACATATGTACGCATATGTGTTACTAGAGTTGAGGAGACAGTAGTCAAGGGTGTAGCTTGTGTAGAATATTTCCTTGATTTTACCCTAAATTATTCAAAAGTGGGTGCTAACTTTATGAAAAATCAATCTAAATTTGACTGCTGTGTACGGTCCAACGCCGTACATAGCTAATTCACTTTCGCCTCCATTTTGATTACAATTTTACTCAGTCTAGATCAAAACTTGGTGACGATCGGTGGTTTGGGCGCCACTTCTGTGATTACAACTTTCTGGCTCATTTTAGACTACGGTTGGGGGATTTTTGGGGTCACACCCATATACTTGATTGGAACTTTGTAAGGTTTGCTGTTTTGTTGGGTTTTTCCTTTTTTTATATAAATTTAATATGGTGCTTGCCCAAATGTGTTTACCTGTTTAACTCGGATTTTGTAAAAGTGTTTTGGATTTGAAATTGCTGTGTTCTGTTTAGGAAATTAGCTGGATTTTGAATTTCCGTTATTTCTTTGTGAAAGTAAATCCGTGTAAATTAGGGCGTGCCGTTTTATCTTAATTTAGGTTAGCGATTAAGTAGGGATTGAATCAGACGTATTACACACTCTACCGAACCGATAATCTTTATTGAATAATAAATTATTTACATACAGAATTTCATAATTCGACACTTGTTTGGCCCAACTGTCACTTAAGGTGCTGGTAACCCTTTGTGCAGCGCTGGTTTTTTAAAACACTATACCTTTCGCAATTTTGGTAGTTGGAAAGAGCTTTGTACATTGTTTTAAAGCTTATAATCAGGACATTCATATGAGCTTACGAAACCAGTGAAATTAGCAAAAAATAACAAAAATTTTCGGACATACTGACATCTGGCAGGCTGAAAATATACCAAAAATTTTGAACATCGATTTCTCAAAACTGTAGAATCGACGAAAAGTTCTGTTTGTGCCATGATATGAAGGACATATGGGCCGAGGGACGTATTGTTGGATTTGGCCCAGCAGGGCTTAATGGTCGAGAAAATCCAACAAATGCACGGTAACACGAAATTTCGCAACTTCGCATTGAGTTTTCTTGCTACTGGTTACATTTTAGCCAGAACCAAGAAAAACGTCCCTCCGAACAAGTACGGATTTCCGTTCTGCCAAAAAACTCCGGAATCCTTTGAGTAGTTTTTGAGAAATCGATGTTTAAAACAAAATAATAGCATTTTTGTCAAAATGGTTTTTCGGCCAAACCTCCAGCCTTTAAGCAATGAACTCCGGCTAATAAGCAGTGATAAAGTGTGCAACTAGGCTTTGTATCGTTTGGGTATAATTGGACCAAAATTGTCCGTAAGATTTGGCAGTAATTTTGGAAAAACTGATTTTCCTGGAAATGGTTATTTTTAACCCCAAAAATGGTTTTTTGCTTATACTGACCTAACCAGTGCAGATAGCTCAAAGGTTGTAAAACCAAAAATGTTCATTTTTAGTCCCTCTTTCCAGCCATAACAACCAATCTGTCGTATCGACTACGTGCTGAGAGAATAATGGCAAAAACCAAAACTTTCTTATCTTTTCGCTTAAAAATACGGGACTGGTCCCAGAATGTTAAAGAGCACGAAAATAGGTTATTTTGTCAGTTTCAGCTATTTACGTAAAGGATTAAAGCCGTATGAGTCAAAAATACCCGGAAGGAAACCAGTATCTGCTTAAACTGCTAAGCCCCGCCCACTTTACTAAAGAGAAAATGTCTTACGGTATAGTTTATTGCGTGTAAATAACTGTGAGAAGAGGGGGACTGTTTACAAAAATTACTATTTTTCTGTGGTAAAAGAAGAACTTTAAAATTTAGTTTAACTGATAATCTATACCCATATATATTCACCATAAAAATAAAATTAACAAGAATAAAAATGTAATAACAAGAATTTTAATTGAGGTTAAAAGTTAAAGAAATTATAATTCAAATTCAAACAGCAACTTTAATATTGCAATCATTTTTAAAATTTTCTTTAAAGTTTTCTACAATGAAAAGTTTTTTAAATCAATGCGTCGTCTGGCTAGCCGGTTTGGCCAGCCGGTCATCTGAACCAGGCCAATTAGTGATATTATCTGTTATACATAACCAGGACTAGCTGTGTGCATCATTTAGTGCAAAACCTTTGCCAAATGTACGAAAAATAGGGCAACACTGGAACCGGTCGGCCTGTATTGACCATACAGCGGGCCGGCCTGTTCAACCCAGCCGACCGCAACACGTCATCCGGCCGGCCGGGTTTTTGTTTCCAAGTCACGTTTCTGGTTTTGCGTTACCGTTAAGTTTGCAAATCGTCAATGTAATGGAAAGTAATGTACGGTAGAGTAAACAAACACTTGAATATTTGCTGCCAAATGAAGGTTTGCTTTACTGGCTCCACTGATCCATTTCTTTAATTATTTTTTCAACATATTGTAATACTCACTTTATCAATTAGCCCGATATGTAGGGAATATAATCATTCGATTATAGGTACAAAAACCTAGAGAACGTCAGGCTTCATTGTACTCACCTTAGCATGATGTCACGACGAGAGATTCCATAATAGTTACATAGTATTAGTTATAATAGTTACATAGAGTGGAACAAGTATTGTAATGATGCAATGAGGCGACGTGACGTCGATCCTCTAAAAATTGTTAAATGGTGTGCAGTGAATTTATGTTGAGTTGGAATTAAGATGAAAATGTTAGTTTTACAGATAAGGTGTAGTGTGTGAAATTTGGTTGAAATTGTTTTCATGCCTATGTAGAAATTATGCATATGTGTATCAGCCAGCCCAGTCACTAGGCGGCGCTATATGTATGTCTGCTCTCGCTGGAAATTTCCACATTTTTTCTCTTCAAAAGTTGGTCCTAAATTAATCCAATCAAAATTCAGCAACACATGTCTAGACTAGTTTTTTGGTCCACCTACGTCTGTCTGCATTCAGTCTTGTTTTGTCTCTTGTGTGGGGTGGTCGTGTCACCCTACTGTGCGCTCTATACTTGCCTATTATTCATTATCTTCTTGCATTCCCGTCTAAAGTGGGGACCGCTTTAGACTATTTCTGCTCCAGGGTGACCCTGTAGAGCTTAGCTATTCTACTTTGTAATTCAACGGTTCTGTCTTTTTCAAGTGTTTCTAAAAATTTATTCTCTAATTTTCTAGTAGTTTTTATGAACTTTCTAAATTCGGTCAAATTGGTCTAGGTTCATTATCTTAGGGTAGTTTAGCGGGTTTAATTGGTCGGGTTTTACTGTTCTAGTGTTTGTTTGTCAATTTCTGTTTCTGTAAAAACTCATTGGTTTCATTATTTTCTTTTGTATTGAAAAGTTTTTGAAAAGTTCACTTGTATTCCTTTGTCTCTGTACTCTTTTCTACACTTCTTTGTACTTGTACTATTCTTTGTACTCGGGAGTCACCCCTATTTCAAGCATAATTTTTCAAGTAAATGTGGTATCTTTTCGGACCATTTTAGGGCGTCATTTTAGTTAGGTTTTTGTTTGCATAGTCGGTAAGTAGGGTTTTCTAAGATTATTCGGGTAGGTAGTTGGAAGTTTTGAGTGTGTACATTCCTTCCATTTCAAACTGTTCAGTAGTGCTGGACGTTTGTAGGTATTAGAAACTCATATTTCAACAAAGGCCAATGTGGCTTGGCCTCTTGTACTCCCCCTCCCTTGTATTTATCATCTGGTATAATGCAAAACCATTTCATGAAAACCTCCACAAGAAGAAGCCTACAGCTTTATTATTTAGCTACAACTAGACCTCCGCGCCTAATCGTCCACCACACAATTGGATAGCTTTACAAACTGATAATTCATAAATCAGCCAAAAGGTCTATCATTTAACGAAGTTATAACAACACTCAACAATTACACCTTGACTTTTAGGAAGTTTTAATTGAAGAAAACACAGCTTCACGGTTTGGCTGCTTGAACATCGCACCTTATTCCCCATTCCATTCGCAGTAATTTTCCAGAACATTAAACCTACAGCTTTACAATTTAGCCAATCAAACATAAAAGAAAGGGGCGGTTTAATCCTGCAAGTAAGTCATATAATGAAACAAGGTATTTACAAAATAAAGTACAACACTTAAAAATCTTGAAAATACAGTCAGGTACGAATGTTAACAAGCACAAGATCCAGAGCTATGACCACACTAAATAAAACCACGTACATATGCTATATAATATACATTAGCAAATACAATTTATACGTTAGTACAAATTCAACATTTTTCACGACTAAACAAATCATAACTTTGAAATAACAAACAATACATTCATTATTTATACAAACCCATATTATGTCTTCGACATAAATAGCAAAAACCACATACATCATTACATACTCAAACTTTAGTAAAATGGGATTTTCTGTGATCAAGAACAACTTGCATAATTCCATATGGAGTTTGGGTGTTATACTCCAACTTCTCCTCCAAACTGATAATTACATATCATAAACCATTGTTAACTAAGGCTTTACAGATCTTAGCTTACAGTCTTTCTTTGTTGTAAATGAACTTAATGCGTGGCTTAATATTAAAATGCTGTTAGGCCAAACTTAGTTTTATTTTTCTTGATAATACGGCAGCATTTGCCCAAAAGCAGCTTTACTTAACCTGCGAATGTTTTCAAAGCTAGCAAAGATTCATCCGTTTTCTTTTATTCAAACGACGTTTTAAGGTGGTGATTCCTTTGGTAAACATCAGCTTTGAATGAAACATTATTACTCATTTATTGGACTTAAGAAGCCCTCTCTATATCGAAATGTACCTTATCATTTTCTCATTTCCATGATTTCAATTAAGCTAGTTTTAGTTTTCGAAGAATGTATTAAAAGAATTTTTAAAGACGGGTACGACTTGCTATGCAAAGTTTTAGATGCTCAATGAATTCCTGTTTGGAGAATACTAGTAGATATGCAAATTACTTTCATTGTTTACTTTTCTGCTCAAGTGTATACTGACTTACTGTGTGACTAACTGAGCCTGTGTCTTTTCAGTACACGAGTAATCGTTTTCCACTATTAAATAAGTCGTTAATTTATTCCGATTTATTTGTGATAGGATTTCACACCATGGTGCCGAAGCCGTGGACAATCAGTAAGTTCTAGAGATTATATCTGTTTTAGAGACAAAAATTATTGCTCTGTTTCTTTAATTGTTGGAGTCAAAAATTTCCGATTGACCTAATACATAGCTACTTATTAAAGCAAATAAGCTGAAGCGTCAAATAGAACAACGTAAGATCAAAATAACTGTAGTATGTATTCGTACCTATCCCTTACAACTAAGACAATCGCTGGCAGCGCCATGAATTTTGACAGTCGTGTCATATTGTCATAATTATACGTCAGAATGTCGTATCCTCTTCACCAGAATAAAAGCTTTAACATCCTGGTCTGAATTGTTAGCCGATTGTATCGTATGTGCGTGTCAATTATCAAGAGTACATAATAACTAAGAGTGTGACAAACGGCAAGCTCTTAGTTATTAGGCTTGGGACATCATCTGCACAATAACGGCTGCCCCCCCACAAATTAGACCCATCACTTCAAAGAAATTTGCACGCTATGTTTGTCTTATAAAGCTCTAAAACACAACTACTCAGTTATTTGATAACTGAGTTATATAGTTAACTCAATGTGCGTCTGTTGCGAGCTTCAGCACACAAACATAGCGTACAAATTTCTTTGAAGTGATGGGTCTAATTTGTGGGGGGGGGGTCAGCCGTTATCCTGCAGATGATGTCCCAAGCCTAATAACTAAAAGCTTGACGCTTGTCACACTCTTGGTTATTATGTTCTTATGCTATTATGAAATAGAGTAACTAAAAATAGAGAGAAAGTAAAACAAACTTTCTACATACAAGAAATCTCAAAATATAAATCTGTAACGATATAGTGCTTCTTGAAAAGTGCATACGTACGAATTTCCATGCTGTAACACATTAGTGCATTCATACCATTTTTGCATATCAGGGAATCGTCTCATAGCCCCATTCGTCTTTATTCTTTATCGCCAGAATCAGGCATCAATGCACCAGGCATGAGGCATTATGGTGGATATACTGATATTAGTGCTAGTAGTAGCGGTTCAGGGCACAATGAAAGGTACTTTAGTATTAGTACAAATATGTAATTTTCATTTGTTATCAAATTTGGAATGACACAATCTGACATTTAAATAAAATTCAAACCAAGTTTGGAAATTCAAACATTTCCAACCGCCCAATCATAGGTTAACGCGGGGGGGTCTGGGGGGGTCCAAGCCCCCCCCCCAACCCGGACAAGGTACAAGCCCTACCGCCGTCGGGGACAAGGGGTAACGAAAAAATGGCCAAGGGGTAGGCAAAAATAGCCGGAAAAAATTAGTTTTTCCACTAAAATTTCAAAAAATTTCCGGCTTCGCCGGAATTTTTTAGCAAAAATGTTTAATTTTTCAGGAAAATCGGGCAAAATTTTGAAATTTTTTCAAAAAATTGAACATTTCTTGCAAATTTTGATAAAAAATTGCAAATTTTAATAAAATTAGCGTTAATTTTTTGAAAAATTTTACAAATTTATTCTTGAGGTACAAGCCCCCCCCCTGAAAAATTTGTTCAAGGTACAAGCCCCCTTAAAATTTTCTGGGGACAAGCCCCCCCCCAGGACCCGACCCTATGTTAATGTATGCGCCCAATGTAGTATTTTTATTACTTTGTTAATTTATCAGTTAAAATCAAAAGTGTCAAGTCATCAATAAATCTATATACATATTATCTTATACTGGTTGTTGTACATCAAATTTCTTATTCTTATCTTCTTCTTATCTTCATTCTTTTCAAAATTCTGAATCAAATCTGCTCGCTATAATCACCGTAAACGATGTAGGCTTTTTGAAATTCAGGTAATAAATGTAGAAATTAAGGCAGACTCATTTCGCCCATTGATAAGGTTGGATCAGAATTTTTATTTTTGCATTTATACTTATCTTTCCTTCATTTCTGTTTAAGGTATCTAAATCATAAACGTCTGTTACGTATTTTGTATTTTTACGTTATTCCAAAAATTTGTGCAGATATAAATTTTTACAAATAATTGCAAAATTTTTTGATGCCTTATCGACACATGATTTTTTTGATGCCTTATTTTTCAAGAATTAAACATGCAACATATATACAATTTTCAGGTAAAATGCAAAAATTCTTATGCACGTTTTATTGCATTTAACATTTAACATGTGTCATCATGTCATGTAACATTAGTCATCTGTGCGCACAACAGAATTCAATTGTTTGTAATTTGAAATCGCATAATGTAACTTTCTCAGCGAAAACTGCAATGCCACAGCAACGGTGAGTGTTCTGCTGCCTTTTTTACAGAATGTTCAATCAGTCAAGCGCTGGGACGAGGACAGTCACATTGAGTTCGTTGAGGAGATTATTCAGCTATCGCCGCCGCGATTGCTGAATCGGACGATCACTATCTCAGATGATAGTAATGATGGATGATACCGACCAAGGTATATTGTAGGTATTTGTGCGGGGGTATTTTCGGGAGGGGAGGGGGGTGGGGAGATTTTTTTAAAAGTTGCGCCAAACAATAATGTCTTAATTTAAAATGCCTAGAATGGTTTAGAACACGTTTTTATTGCATTTATCTTTTAACATGTGTATTAGTCATCTGTGCACACAACAGAATTCAATTGTTTGTAATTTCAAATAATAACTCAAGACTTCGCATAATAATAATAATATTAATATCAATTCAAATTAAAGATTACAATTAATGTAACTTTCTCAGCGAAAACTGCAATTTGAGCAATGCCACAGCAACGGTGAATGGTGTGCTGCTTTTGCATTTTTACAGAATGTTCAATCAGTCAGTCGTTGGGACGAGGACAGTGACATTGAGTTCGTGGAGGAGATTATTCAGTTATCGCCGCCGCGATTGCTGAATCGGACGATCACTATCTCAGATGCTAGTAATGATGATACCGACCAAGGTATATTGTAGGTATTTGTGCGGGGGTACTTTCGGGAGGGGAGGGGGTGGGGAGATTTTTTCAAAAGTTGCGCCAAAAAATAATGTCTTAATTTAAAATGCCTAGAACGGTTTAGAACACGTTTTTATTGCATTTAACGTTTAACATGTGTATTAGTCATCTGTGCACACAACAGAATTCAATTGTTTGTAATTTGAAATGATAATTCAAGACTTCACATAATGTAACTTTCTCAGCGAAAACTGCAATTTTAGCAATGTCACAGCAACGGTGAATATTTTCATGCTTTTTCTTTTTTACAGATAGTTCAATCTGTCAATCGTTGGAACGAGGACAGTGACATTGAGTTTATTGAGGAGATTATTCGGATATCGCCGCCGCGATTGCTGAATCGGACGATCACTATCTCACATGCTAGTAATGATGGTACCGACCAAGGTATATTGTAGGTATTTGTGCGGGGATATTTTCGGGAGGGGAGGGGGAGGCTTTTTCAAAAGTTGCGCCAAACAATAATGTCTTAATTTAAAATGCCTAGAACGGTTTAGAACACGTTTTTATTGCATTTAACGTTTAACATGTGTATTAGTCATCTGTGCACACAACAGAATTCAATTGTTTGTAATTTGAAATTATAATTCAAGACTTCACATAATGTAATTTTCTCAGCGAAAACTGCAATTTTAGCAATGTCACAGCAACGGTGAATATTTTGATGCTTTTTCTTTTTTACAGATAGTTCAATCAGTCAATCGTTGGAACGAGGACAGTGACATTGAGTTTATTGAGGAGATTATTCAGATATCGCCGCCGCGATTGCTGAATCGGACGATCACTATCTCACATCCTAGTAATGATGATACCGACCAAGGTATATTGTAGGTATTTGTGCGGGGATATTTTCGGGAGGGGAGGGGGAGGCTTTTTCAAAAGTTGCGCCAAACAATAATGTCTTAATTTAAAATGCCTAGAATGGTTTAGAACACGTTTTTATTGCATTTATCTTTTAACATGTGTATTAGTCATCTGTGCACACAACAGAATTCAATTGTTTGTAATTTCAAATAATAACTCAAGACTTCGCATAATGTAACTTTCTCAGAGAAAACTGCAATTTGAGCAATGCCACAGCAAGGGTGAATATTCTGCTTGTTTTTCTTTTTTACAGATAGTTCACTCAGTCAACCGTTGTTCAAATGCTGAACGGGACGAGAATAATGATATTCATATTGTGAAAGAATGAATGGTTGCTGAATAGACGTGAGGAGGATGATAATATTCAAACTGTGAAAGAGATCATGCAGTTATCGCCGGAACGGTTGCTGAATCGACGGGACCAGGACAGTGACATTCAGATTTTGAAAGATATCATACAATTATGGCGGGAACGGTTGCTGAATCGACGGGACGAGGATAATGATATCCATATTGTGAAACAGATCATACAATTATCGCGGGAACGGTTGCTGAATCAGACAATTACTATATCAGATGATAGATACAGCGACCATGGTATTTTCTAAGTATGCCTAGAATACCTGCACTGCCTTGTAGAATACCTTGTAATTTAAAATGATAACTCAAAAATTGGCATAATGAAGAATTAGCATAATAATCCGCATAACGGTTGCTTAATCGACGGTACGAGGACAGTGACATTCAGATACACGAGATCATACAGTTATCGCCGCCGCGGTTGCTGAATCGGACGATTACTATCTCAGATGATACCGACCAGGGTATTTTGTAGGTATTTTCGGGAGAGATCTTTTAGAAAAGTTAGCCAGAAATTGTTTTTTGGCGTATTTCGCACTTACAGACGCAAAATGTTCTCAAAAATACCTGGATTTAGGCTAAAAATAGCTATTTTTACAAAACATACAGCCGGAAAATATTTGACAATCTGCCTATTTTGGGGCCTTCCCGGGGGGGAGGCAAATCCCGGGGAGTGCGATTTCGGGGTAAAGGTATTTTGGGGAAAGGTCAAGTTCAAGGTTTCGTGATAGTTGTTTGTCTTATTCTTTCCATTATTTCCATGTCTTATTCTTTCCATTATTTCCATATCTCGTGCTATATTATTTTAGTTGCCATATGCATATATACCGTATGTTTTAGACTTTTCATTCGTTCCATATCTCGTGCCATATTATGGATCACTCTGAGAGGATGAATGGATCACCAGAGTACCTGTTCAGCCTAATCAGGAGCCATTGGATACACATTTGCGGGCAATGGTCCAAGAAGAAAAATGTTCCCGACAATGAGGGCTTTCGATTGATATAAAATTTAACGTATTTCGAAAAATTTGAAAAATCACTATTTTTGAGATTATGGTTGTCAGACCCCCATATGTGACCCCAGCGACCAACTGGGTGCCCTAACCTGCACCATTTGTGCCCAAACTTGACCTAAAGTCATCAATAATCGTGCGCAAATAGATAGACTAACATTTTATAGGTCTGTGTTGCCATAGCTCTAGGTTATTTGCCAAAAAACGGGAATTTCCTACATTTTGCTAAAAATTGAGATTTCTGCGCCAGAGAAATCTCGAAATCGCACAGAGGTAACCAGGATCAGTTGGTATCCTTCGAAATGTCTTGTCATAAGCTGTGATTTGTAGGAAGTGGAATTTTTAATTAGGGCTTACAGCTTTCAGAATATTTCATCAAACTTGCATACTCCCAATTTTAACATTGCAAAACAGTCAAATATGGCTGTTCGCTAACTTAAAAAATTAATTAAAAATTTTTGAAGGCCTAAATTAAAATTCTGCTTCCTACAAATCACCCTTCGAGATCGTATATATGATATAGGATGGACGTTGAAGTGCTCCATTTTGTCGTTGGCAAGATTTCTCTGGCGCACGGAAAAAATCACCACTTTTTCCGTTTCCTATGTTTAACACATACTGACATCAACTTTGAGGTGAAATTTCTCGCTAACCGTAAGAGATCCGACCTTCATTTCAAAAACTCGTTAAAATATACCATTCGGACAACAAAATATGTGAAAATGAGCAAAATCGGAGATGGTCGAAAAATCGGCCAAAAATGGACCCCCCCTTAAATTGCATTAAATCATCATGCACTGAAGAAAGTATCAAAATTTTTATACATAAAACAATTTTACATAAAAAGCACGCTAAAACAAAAATTCTATCTGGACCCAAAATTTCTAAACGGGATGCAACGTAAACTTAACGGGACGCAAATTTGACACAAATCCGAAAACCAAAAAACTCCGGAAGCAGTTCAGCCCCCCTCCCTACATTTGAAACTGCAAAATTTGAACAATCAAAAAACAGAGCCAATCTCGAAAAGGAGATGAACAGTTCCTGGAGAACAATAATAAAAGGACACTCAAATTAAAGGGCTGCAATATTATGCTTATACAACAACCAAGCTTTTTAATACATGTGTTAAATTCAGGCCTACTGCCTGGAGTAGACCTGAATTTTAATGGCGGGAGGATTGCAGGTTGTTCATGCTTAGCCGTGGCAAAATACTCTACCCGGCTTTTGTGAAACCTAGTTAGACTACAAACCAATCCAACTGCAAGGTTTGTGGCGTACACATGAGTTTATTGGTAGATAAACATAAGACCCAAACTATAGACGGCAACACAACTAACTCCTAGGGCAGTACACACAACAACTAACCGTCTAGACGTTTGCATAAACAACTCAGCTAGTTACACTGATGAACTTACACACAAGGGTGTTTTACATTGACTGTTTGAACGCTTTAATTTTGGTGATGAGATGATTCACATCTTCCCCCGGTAAAGAAAATTTTAGCGCCTGCTAAAAAGCAGTAAGAGGGAAGAGGATGCTACCACTATTGTTTTCAAAAATAACGTCCCATGTGACCAGTTATGTGCATATCCTGACATCTTTCAGTCCATGGTAATAAAAGATCGTAACAAGAATGAATTGAAATTATTGCTGTAGAAAATAGTCTTTAAATACAGGCAAGTAGCGAAAATTGGAGTATATGTGCCAAAAAGTACCCATCAACGAAAATAGTACCGCCCAGACCGTTAAGAAGAAATTAGAGGACTCGTATTTTGAGAGGTGATGTACCAAGTCAATATATAAAACATTGCCATCAGTTAAAACTAAAAGAAATTACACACAATTCCAGCTATTAAAATTCTAGCTACTTAATTAAATACAAAAATTACACATCAAATTGCAGCTTATTAACTAGGCAGAATGTTGTTATTTGATTTGGGCTGCTGTTTCGCAACTTCGATGGTGCAAACCAAGAGTACATAATAACTAAGAGTGTTACAAGCGTCATGCTCTTAGTTATTAGGCTTGGGACATGATCTGCACAATAACGGCCTACCCCCCCCCACAAATCAGACCCCAGTGACCCCCCCTCCACAAAACAGACCCTAGTCAACCACCCCCCCCACAAAACAGACCCTAGTCAACCCCCCCCCACAAAACAGACCCTAGTGAATTTCACTAGGGTCTGATTTGGGGGGGGGGTCATTTCACTAGGGTCCATTTTGTGGGGAGGTCATTTCACTAGGGTTGATTTGTACGCAAATTAGACCCATAACTTCAAAGAAATTTGCACGCTATGTTTGTGTTAAGCTCGCAACAGACGCACATTCAACTAACTGACTAGTTGTGTTTTCGAGCTTTCGAACGTAGGTCGTGCAAATTTCTTTGAAGTGATGGGTCTAATTTGTGTAGGGGGTCAGCCGTTGTCGTGCAGATCATGTCCCAAGCCTAATAACTAAGAGCTCGACGCTTGTCACACTCTTAGTTATTATGTACACTTGTGTAAACTGAGGTAAAGGTTTCTACCGCAAGACTGCTACTAGTGGAATGTTATTGGGTTAAGCTTAGGCTTGTCAACGATCCACAGCATAAGGTTTATTTCTAGTTTAGGGGCCATGGGTTCACACCTGAGCCTATTAAATTAAATTTGAATTTTGTGAGCAGGTCAGTATGGGGGCGAAATCCCAGCACGTGACAGAGTTTTAGAGTTTGAAAGTGAAACTGCGCCGGCTTCCCGTTCTGCTACCAGTTAGTTACCTGGCACTCTCTGACTGCCCTGCCACACAATTAAATCAAATGGATCAACAATCAGGCATCACACGGCACCATTGTTCAATAGGCACCCTTTGTAGTCAAGCGGGACGGTTCCCAAAAGGCACTTGGGCGTCCTCAGATGGCACTCGCCTGTACACAAATGTTACTCAGCTCTACTCAAATGGCACCAAACTGAAGAACATTTATGAGCATTAAAGAAAAATAGATCTGTACAAAAGCAAGGGTACATAATATAAGAGTGTGCCACTAGGCACACTCTATGTTATCAGAGCAAAAACTAGGCTCTGCTCGCTAACGCCCCCCCCCGCAAATCAGACCCATCACTTCAAAGAATTTTGAGCGCTATGTTTGTGTTCTAAAGCTAGAACCAGGCACAAAATTCGCGAGTTTTAGAGTTTGAAAGTGAAATTGCACTGCGCCGGCTTCCGTTCTGCTACCAGTTAGTTACCTGGCACTAGAGATGAGATCAGGGCCGAGAAAGCCCGGCCCTGCCCGGCCCGGCCCGGCCCGACGGGCCGGGCTGGGCCGCGCAGACCTGATATCCAGTCAGGGCCGGGCCGGGCCGGGCCTGAACATAAAATTAATCCGGGCCGGGCCGGGCCGCGCAGCACCCACCGGAAAATGCCCGGCCCGGCCCGGCCCTGTCCGGCCCTGCCAAGCCCTGACGTTTTTTACATATTAATCTATTGCACATGTACACTTTCCAATTCTAATAATTGTGTTTGCCTTCCTGACTTCAAATTTCTTGCTTTCTTTGCACCAAATGAGACTGCATGTGCCAAATATTGTTTGAGTTTGCATACGGTTTTTCGAAATTTTAGTTGATAATGAGTGCCTGTTTGTGTTTGTTTGTGTCTGCGTTTGAGTAACCAAAATTCAACCGTATGTAACTATTTTAAACTCATTAAAACAATAAACCACTTCGGTAATTCGAACTCGGGCTAATTTAGTCCTCCGATTTATTATTCTCTTGACTAATTTCCTTAGTAGGGTGGAATTCTGAATTCTAAACATTCGTTATGCATTGAGAGAACATGTATATACTTTGGGTCCCGAAAATAGTATAGTGAAGCAGAACACATGATTGTACACGTCTCAAAACGCCATAGAAGAATTTTTTAAAAAATCAGGGCTTTTCAGGACCGGGCCGGGCCGCGCAGACGTAAACGGCACTCAGGGCCGGGCCGGGCCAGGGCCTGAAATGTTTGACACAGGGCCGGGCCGGGCAGACCTAAAATTTGAACAGGGCCGGGCCGGGCCGGGCCTGAAAATTCGGCCCTGATCTCATCTCTACCTGGCACTCTCTGACTGCCCTGCCACACAATTAAATCAGACGGAGACAGCAATATATTATGCCGTGCAAAATGTTATAAAGTGCAAATTCTAACATCTGCTATATCAAATATTAATTCTTTGACCTAGACTTCGTCACAAAAATACAAAATGACCAATTCTTCACGTGTATTGTCTGCTTCACAACTATAAACTAAATTACTGTGAGATTGCTGTAAAATTACTGTAGAAATATTGTAGGATTTTATGTATTACTGTATTAGTATTATGTATATAACTGTATTATGTGTAATAACTTCATTCATGGCCCATTATCTTATTTGCTGGAAAATAAAAAGAGTCGTTTGCATAACAGTTTTCGGCTGTTGTACATTTTACGGGGACAGAAAAGCCTGCAATGTGTTAATTGCCTTTTTTCCACGTAAGTCAAAACTCAGAGATAATGGAGAACTAAGAAGGGTAGGTCAAAGGCAATGACCTTAACGACCGTCCCCGTAAAATAAGTAGGAAAGTAAAATCTGACCCCGCAGACTAAATGGACTTCAAGAAAATGGCATTTGACAATTAAACTGGAAAAGAAACATGCGTACCTAACTTACATAAACTTACGTACGTCTACAATCCTGACAAACACTATACCAGTTATATAAGCTAAATCAAATAAACTATTTACGTCATGAAATTTCCAAACTGAAACAGTACTGTTAATCACTGTATAATAGAAACATCTTTGGAAATATATACTAGTCAAATTCTAAAAGTTGCATAATTTATCAGTCTAGCTCAGCCTACGCAATACACACAAATTTCTACCAATACTGCAATGAGAAATCCTTAAGCCCTAAGCCAAACTTAAAGTAATAGAAAATTTGATAACAACTTATCCAACTCAATCCGTAAATGGGAAGCCTGTAGATTTTATATACTCACATATCTTAGTCGAGTCTGCGGTGTCATGGTTAGCTATAATTTAGAAATCTTTAGCAATCTATTGTCATTGTTTGTGTTAAATCAAACAGATATTACGGTACCCCTATAAATTTTTTCCCTAATTGGACACATTAATATCCAAGAAAACTTCTCCCTCAACGCCATTTTCACAACTGATTACTGAGATTTTGTCCTTTCTAGCATGTTTGCTGCCTCAAGCTTCTAGCAATCTTTATGTCAAACAATTGTGAAGTCTGGAACTGTGAGTCTGTGTTATTTGCAAATAAAAACTGGACTTCAAAAAGCAAAACGACGCCTTTTTGACGTTTTGCTATAGCACGAGTAACTGGAGGAGAATAATTTGCAGAAAAAGTTTTTAACATCTACCTCTGTCACGGTCGCCACGATGTGAAGTCTTGAACTGTGAGTCTGTGTTATTTGCAAATAAAAACTGGACTTCGTATGAAATTAGAAAGTATGCAGGTCAGAGTCAAAGGTGTCCGATGTAAAACTCAACTTCCAATAGTCCCTAAACTCCTATTAGAATCTTTCAACACAAAAGTAGGTTTATTGTGGTCAAAAGATAACAGTAAACTGTACCAAAACTAATAATAGAACACAACGATAGCCAAACCGGCTCAAAAATTATCAAACCACTACAGGCGCACAGAAAAATAGACAATGGTGGACCCCAACGCTATATTAGAACCCCACTCCAGTCGAAAAGCCCCACTAACTGAACTGAACTGGTTTTCAACAGAGACTTAAATAGTGCAAAACAATCGATAAAGCCAACACTTCACACAAACTGAAATGATTGATTGTTTGTCACGTCGAAGTGCAAATTCTAACATCTGCTATTCAAATATTAATTCTTTGACCCAGACTACGTCACAAAAATACAATATGACCAATTCTTCACGTGTATTGTCAGCTTCACAACTATAAACTAAATTACTGTGAGATTGCTGTAAAATTACTGTAGAAATATTGTAGGATTCTATGGATTACTGTAAATTTAGACTCTTAGGCTTAGGCTTAACACGTCTGACTGACTGATATTCTACACAATAGTGTGTATACAATATCGTTGTGTATTGCATAACTTCATTCATGGCCCATTATCTTATTTGCTGGAAAACAAAAAGTCGTTTGCATAACAGTTTTCGGCTGTTGTACATTTTACGGGGACAGAAAAGCCTGCAATGTGTTAATTGCCTTTTTTCCACTTAAGTCAAAACTCAGAGATAATGGAGAACTAAGAAGGGTAGGTCAAAGGCAATGACCTTAACGACCGTCCCCGTAAAATAAGTAGGAAAGCAAAATCTGACCCCGCAGACTAAATGGACTTCAAGAAAATGGCATTTGACAATTAAACTGGAAAAGGAACTACGCATGTTCCTTTTCCAGTTTAATTGTCAAATGCCATTTTCTTGAAGTCCATTTAGTCTGCGGGGTCAGATTTTTAACCTAACTTACATTAACTTACGTACGTCTACAATTCTGACAAACACTATACCAGTTATATAAGCTAAATCAAATAAAATATTTACGTCATGAAATTTCCAAACTGAAACAGTACTGTTTATCACTGTATTAGAAACATCTTTGGAAATATATACTAGTCAAATTCTAAAAGTTGCATAATTTATCAGTCTAGCTCAGCCTACGCAATACACACAAATTTCTACCAATACTGCAATGAGAAAACCTTAAGCCCTAAGCCAAACTTAAAGTAATAGAAAATTTGATAACAACTTACCCAACTCAATCCGTAAATGGGAGGCCTGTAGATTTTATATACTCACTTATCTTAGTCGAGCCTGCGGTGTCATGGTTAGCTATAATTTAGAAATCTTTAGCAATCTATTGTCATTGTTTGTGTTAAATCAAACAGATATTACGGTAACCCTATATTGGACACATTAATATCCAAGAAAACTTCTCCCTCAACGCCATTTTCACAACTGATTACTGAGATTTTGTCCTTTCTTGCATGTTTGCTGCCTCAAGCTTCTAGCAATCTTTATGTCAAACAATTGTGAAGTCTGGAACTGTGAGTCTGTGTTATTTGCAAATAAAAACTTCAAAAAGACTTCAAAAAGCAAAACGACGCCTTTTTGACGTTTTGCTATAGCACGAGTTAATGCTATAACAATTTTCGGCTGAATATATGTGCAACGATGGCATTTACGTGGATTCAACAAGAAAGCCTTGAGTGCTACAGAACATTCCTATTGCAATATGCAGTTTTTAGTTTATGCAAATTAGTTGTGTATATAAGTTCTTGCATTGTTGTTATTGTTGTCAGTGTTTCTAGTAAAGTCCTTCTAGTACACTGTCCAAACTCGGTTTACTGGAGGTTCCACCGAGTATTTCTAAGCTAGGACTGTTTGGGCAATAGCAGGAAGGCTGTTGTCCAATCAGTTCTAGCACCCGCTATGGGTAAAAACATACTTTTTTGGCTGCATTAACTCTGCTATTGTAAGCCAAAACCCGATTCGGGTACACAGATATTATGGCGCTGGAAAAAAGCCCGATTTAGAAGAAAATGAAGACGAAGATAATGGCAGTGCCGGACCTGGGACCTGTGAAAGGCAGATCCTCGATGATTCCTTTATCACAAGGCAAAATGACTCATTTGGCTGCATTAGCTCTGCTTTTAAATGCCAAAACCCGTTTCGGGTAGAAAATAAAAACGATGATCCACGATACGAAGAAAAAGGAAGCACATTTCGTGCTGGACTGCTTGAGGTCTGTGGCAGACAGTTCCTCGATCAGCCTCAGCCACCCGAAAGGTTAGAAAAATGCTTAAGGGGGGGGGTTCGCTTTTTTTGAGCGATTTTTTTACCTTCTCCGATTTTGCTCATTTTTACATATTTTGTACTCCCAATGGGTCCGCGAAACAAGACAAGTGCGTTTTGCGCAATATTGCTTCTATCGTTCTGTAGAGTCCTTCAAAGGTGAATCCGACATGTGTTAAACATAGGAAAATGAAAAAGTTACACTAAAAAAGTTTGTGTCCAAAAAATTTTTCGCTGTGTGAGAGACTCAGCTCTCAAATTTTTTCACACTTGTTAAGGACATAATGTAGAGTGCAGCGAGTGACTTTGGTGCAATTCTGTTGAGAATTGGAATTTTGGCAAATAGCCAAACTCGGAGTTTTCACAAGTTCTGATTTTAAAACTTTGCCAAAATTTTAAATCTCAGCAGAATTGCACCAAAGTCACTCGCTGCACTCTACATTATGTCCTTAACAAGGGTGAAAAAATTTCAGAGCTGAGTCTCTTACACAGCGAAAAAATTTTTGGACACAAACTTTTTTACCTTAACTTTTTCATTTTCCTATGTTTAACACATGTCGGAGTCACCTTTGAAGGACTCTACTGAACGGTAGAAGCAATATTGCGCAAAACGCACTTGTCTTGTTTCGTGGACCCATTTTGAGTACAAAATATGTAAAAATGAGCAAAATCGGAGAAGGTCGAAAAATAGCCCAAAAAAGCGACCCCCCCCCTTAAGGTGCTGGTTTCCTTTTGTGCAGTGCTTTTGTGGTGATTTTTTGAAACGCTATAACTTTCGCACTTTTGGGAGTTGGAAAGAGCTTTATACATCGTTTTAAAGCTCATTATGTGTACAACCTCATGAGCTTACGAAACGAGCAAAATTAGCAAAAAATTAGCAAAAATTTGCTAACACACTGACATCTGACAGGCTGAACATCGACCGAGATTTTTCGAACATCGATTTCTCAAAACTGAAGAATCGGCCAACAGTTCTTTATGTGCGACTATATGAAGGACATATGGGCGGAGGGACGTTTTTTTGGATTTGGCTCAGCAGGTCTTAACGGTCGAGAAAATCGGCCAAATGCACAGTAACACGAAATTTCGCAACTTCACATTGAGTTTTCTTGCAGCTCGATACGTTTTAGCCCAAACCAAGAAAAACGTCCCTCCGCAGAAGTGCGAATTTCGATTCTGGAAAACAACTCCGGAATCCGTCGAGTAGTTTTTGAGAAATCGATGTTCGAGACAAAATAGTCGCAGTTTTGCCAAAATCGTTTTTCGGCCAAATCTTTTGGTTTAAGCAATAAAGTCCGGCAAATAGGCATTCATAAAATGGGCATTTGCAAGCTGTATCGATTGAGTATAAATAAGCCAACTTTGTCCTTAACATGTGTCAGTAATTGTGAAAAAACTGATTTCCTCAGAAACGGCCATTTTTTGACCCTCAAAACAGTTTTTTGCTTATACTGACCTAACGACTGGAGATAGCGCAAAGGTTGTAAGAGCAAAAATGTTCATTTTCGTGTCCTCTTTCCAGCCATAACAACCAATCCCGTGTCTTGTCTACTTACTGGGAGCCTAAGGCCAAAAACCAAAACTTTCTTATCTTTTGGCCTAAAAATACGGGACTGATCCCAGAATGTTGAAGAGCACGGAAATAGGTTATTTCGTAAGTTTTAGCCATTTACGTAAAGGATTAAAGCCGTATGAGTCAAAAATACCCGAAAGGAAACCAGTACCTTAAGTTGACTGCAGTAGTTAAGCTATTGCCAGCTCGAGACCCGATTCGGGAAGATAAACATATGATACATATCTTGGAAACTGAGAATCTTCTCAGTTTACCGATTACCCGGTTCGGGTAAAAATAATTTGAATCTGTATTAGCAAAAGCCTGCAAAAACGCTTCCGCAAATTATTGCCGCAGAGTTAGAAATTGCTCTGACTCAAACAGCTGATTGGCGGTGACGAGCACAATGTTTTCGGAAATGCCGTTAACCAATTTTACAGTTCAAGTGACCCCAAGAGGGTAAACATGGCCAAGCAGCTTATAAAAAATAGCTGCCTCTGAGGCCAAAGTACGGTTACTAAAGTTGTAAACCGGGAAACGTAAAGAAGCTCAATTGACTGTGAAATGAAGTTAATCAAATGTGCATGGAAAGTCCGAGCCAAAGCCAAGCACGATGTGCTTTAAATTGACCATTAATGGAATACCTCAGTCAATCCTAAACAACGAAAAATGGGGTCAGTCTCAAGTGTGAATTCCTGGAGAAGAATTACCTCCTAAACTTCATATTGCCTTGCGGTTCTATGTACTGAGTTATTCTACCTTGAGTCTGGGGACCAGTCTCCTTAAGGGGAGAGGTGTAACAATGGCATTTGCGTGGATTCAACAAGAAAGTCTTGAGTGCTACAGAACATTCCTATTGCAATATGCAATTTTTAGTCTATGCAAATTAGTTGTGTATATAGTTCTTGCATTGTTATTATTTTTGTCTGTGTTTCTAGTAAAGTCCTTCTAGTACACTGTCCAAACTCGGTTTACTTATGAACTTGTCATTAAATTAAAGTGTTCAAAAGCTACTGTATTCACTCTTTGTATTAACTTTGCTTAAAGTCCATTTAGTCTGCGGGGACAGATTTTACTTTTCTATTCATTTTACGGGGACAGTCGTTAAGGTCATTGCCTTTGACCTACCTTTCTCAGTTGTCCATTGTCTCTGGGTTTTGACTTAAGTGGACAAAAGGCAATTAACGCATTGCAGGGCTTTCTGTCCCCCTAAAATGTACAAAATGAAAGAAAGAAAAAAGTCATGTACAACCAATAGCCTTTTACTTTCCTATTCATTTTACGGGGACAGTCGTTAAGGCCATTGCCTTTGACCTACACTTCTCAGTTCTCCATTGTCTCTGAGTTTTGACTTAAGTGGAAAAAAAGGTTAACGCATTGCAGAACTTTCTGTCCCCGTAAAATGTACAATAGCCCAATTTTCCTAGTGTTTAAGCCGGTTTCAACTTAGTGCTCCGGCTCGGCTAGGTATGGGTACTGATCTCAAAAATAAATGAAGCAAGACGAGCCTGATGCAGTCTAAATACAGTTACGTGTAGGTAGGCAGTGTTGAAATTTTCCGTATCTGTAAAGCTGTACGAAAATAAAATTTAAAATACGACAACGAAAACATTTCATTTGCCCGGTTGAAAGTATGTTGTTTAGTTCTTTATTACTATTTTTAGACTCGAATGTGCGCTAAAAACGAGGAGGTTTTGCAGAAATAGAGATTAATTTTGTGCATTATTAAACTTAAGACTCAGTAGTAATATGATATGAGATTGTAAAATTAGCCCAAAACTTGGTTGCAGAGCTAGCTGAACTAGATTCGACTACAGTGAGTGAATGTGCTGTGAATGTAGTTAGAATCCATGTCGATGCAGTGGATATCTAATGTAGCTTTTGCAGATATTGCAGAATTTAAAAAGGAACTCAAAACATGAATGTTCACAGAAACAAACAAGAACCTTATAAACAATTTAAATAGACGGAATATAGGACATAGTTTTTAAACGGCATAATATCAGAACTTGGACTCTAACGTAGGCGGCAACATCAAAGGAAAGTCTAATACACAGCCTTAGTGTACACACAATACAAGTACATTGTAACAGTGTACACACTAGTGCAATTGAAACTGGGGGAATACAATAAGTATAAGTTCCAAGTAAGTAAAATTGTCCCCTGGGTAGTATAGTGGTAATGTTACAAAGGAGTGGCGCGTACGGTCACGGATCAAATCCCGGACCACCTCTTATCCCAACAGCCCTCTTAAGCCTGAAGACGCCCATAGGCAAAGATGGGCGAAACGTCGCGACCCAAAATTTAACAGCCGTGGCAAGAAAAGGCCAATCATCTACTCTTAGTCATGAAACGCCACGAAGAACATATAGATCAGAATGGCATAATTTTAATATCTCAGGTCTCTATGAAACCCATTCGATTGATGCTGCAGGTCTACAGTAGCTATATATACGTTCGAAAGATCTGATGTGAAGTAGAGCAAGCAAGTGGAGGTTTTGCAAAAAATAGAAGACCCAAATAATTTTGTGCATAGCATCAAACCTAGACTCGGTAAATAATAGTAGTAAATGAGATTGAACATCCCAAATGTTGGTTTGGATCTTTTCCCCAACCCCCCCCCCCCTCAGCAAGAAAATTAACGGCTGGTCCAATTTTGATGAAATTTAGAGGGCAGGGTGTGAGAGGGGTCCTAACTTCTAAAATTTTAAAAATTTAAAAATTTTTAAAAATTTGAAAATTTAAAATGTTTTAAGTTTTTTTAAATTTTTCGGGTAGATTTGAACATTCTGATAATTTTTTATCCTTGCCAACTTCTATCCTTCGTTCAGCACAGTCGTTAGTCTGGACATCAGAGGAAAATGCCGCCTTGTGCTGTGAATGTAGTTGGAGTCTATGTCGATATGTGGGAATCCATGTAGCTCTTGCAGAGAATCTACGTTACGTTTTGTCGTAATCGTATTATTTAAAAAGGAGATCAAAACTTGAATGTTCACAGCACCAAACAGGGACCGTATAAGCAATTTAAATAGATGGAAAATGGGGCACAGTTTTTAAACGGCATAATTTTAATATCTCAGGTCTCTATGAAACCCATCCGATTGATGCTGCAGGTCTGCTGTAGCTATATATATTCTGATGAGAAGCAGAGCAAGCAAGTGGAGGGTTTGAGAAGAGAGGGAAAACAATTTGGTTTTGCAAGAAAAAGTTTAAAAGATTTCGGAATTCAGGATTGCATCTAAAAAGGTTTACATGTTTTAAATTACTTTTTTAGTTGAACAAACATTCATTTGCCATGAAATATAATTGCTTCTTGTCAAACTTCGGTGCTCGTTCTATAAAGAGCTAGCTAATGAGAATCTATGTTGAATCTAGTTAGAATCTGAGTTGAAGCAAGTTAGTGAACAACTTTTTCTGAGAATGTAGGTTAGTCGCCAACGAACATGATGAGAATGTTCGTTAAAAACTGGTTGATATTCTCATAATGTTCGTTGGCGGCTAACTTGCATTCGCAAGAAAGTAAGGTGACTGTAAGTTTTCCGCCAACGAACATTATGGGAATGCTTAATAAAAAATGAACAACATTACTACTGAATTATGAGAATGCAGTTACTCAAGGCAAACGAATTATTTGAAAGACGCATAAAACAATGTTAATGCAACTGAAATAAAATGATGTATAATGTGAAAGCATCAGCTTCCTCGAAAAATCTACTTAAGGTGGTGGTTTCCTTTTGTGTAAATTACCTTTAAGAGAGAAAGTCCTACTATTGCTGGGACTTAGAATATTTACGAAAAGTAAAGAGTTTAGGTAGGTACGTACGCTTAACTTTCTTTATAATTTTCGTAATTTTGATACCTAGGAATTAATTTTCATTATTAAACATTACCTAATTTAGCTGTATGAATTTCTACACCTGTGACATCACTCACCCCTTCGGAAGTTGAAAGTCCCGTTTCAACCAAACATTAATACATTAATACTACAGTACTTGCAATACAGGAGATATATATAAGCAAGCAAGTAAGCACTACAAAGCAACTACAGTAATAATATACGACAAAGTATGCATATACAAACATAATGGGTCAATGTAATATAACTATTTCTGTTTCTGTTTTATCCCCAAGGAGAAATAAAAAAAGAATGTGCTGTCTGTCGGTACGGTGATTCGATCCAGGGATCGGTCGTTTATGAGACCAAAATGCTAACCGTTGCGCCACTGGGGCTTAAAATGAGAACTGCTAAAATGAAGTGTTATAGCAACTGGGAGTGGTGGTGTGTGCCTAGTGTGCTAAGTCAAAGTGTTGCTGTGTATGTGTACACGTGCTACGCTACTATGTATTCTACGCATATATAGGCCGTTATATATTGTGTGTATGTATGTCTATGTGTATTAGTATCTATAGTGTATGCATATAACTACAACGTATGAATGTTTACACGTACTATATTGGTGCCTATGTATGCGTATATTGTATGGAGAATTTTAAGGCCAATTTTAAAGCATTGCCCATATAATCAACGGCGGAAATGTAAGTTTTGTTTTACAAATTATACTTTTTAATTTGATGACATTTAAGGGGGTAGCAATTAGGTAAAAACAAATTAGGTAGTTAAGTTTTTGACACTTTTTCCTCAAATTTGAAAGGGGGTGCCTTAGTTAAACTTTTATTTGCAAATTAATCCCTTTATTTCTGCAGCACCTGTGCATATTGCTGAAACTTTTCCACACTTTTATTCGACTTTTACCTGCCCTAATCATTACAAATTTACCTAATTCATTCATTCCGTTTATTCTTTCCCCGCCTTGCAGAAAAACGCCCTCCTGGGCGGAGAAGTGCAACGAAAAAGACGAGTGCCAAGATCATTAACTAAAAAGTGGCACCTAACTCAAACAAGGGAGGGGCGCGAAACAAAATTAATTCTTAAATTAATTTAATATGGATGAAAGGCAAAAAGAAGAAAGACGGGATGAAGTGAAATCTAAAGAAGAACTAAGGCAGTGTTTGCGGCTGCGATTTTGCGGTTGCAGTTAATGTTTACGATTAAAATAATAACTGATTCCCTTTAGTGTAAAGCTAAATTTTTGGCACAGGGGAGGGAATAACAAAAGCGCACCGCGCAGTTGGTGCGGGCTCAGCTGGCGCTATCACAAGCCGTGTTGACGGCAGTATGCGTTACCACTGGGTTCGGGGATGGTCGGGTCTCCATTCCTTCATTACATTCCCATCCATTCCATTTCCATTCCCCTCTTATTACGGGTATATACCCACTGCATTGCAAATCCACATTCCATGCTATATTCCATGTCCTTGCGCGGGTCCTCACTCCATTCCTGTCTTTCAGATAAGTTTTTCTTTTCTTATTTGACATTGCAATTAATGTTTAAAATCAGTTCCTTTTTTTTAATTAAAACGAATAAAATGTTTTTTGCAACGAAAAGGCGCTTAATGATATTATGACCACGTTTTCAAATTTTATTGTCTTGGATCGTTATTAAAGTAGTGAGGTTTACGCAGACGAAAGGCAGCTCGTTGAGTGTTTATCTAAATTTAAATATTTGAAAGTGTCGCTTCAGGATTTGTATCCGCTAAGTGAACCGAAAATGGTACAAAAATTACTATATGTTTTCATGACAACGGATAAACGGGAATGGAATGCTTCTATCTTGTCCCCCCCCCCGAAAGTTGACAGCGCGTATGTATATACCACATTTGGGTATTCAATTGCCTAAGATAAAAACTTTGCGTTTCAGAGTTTCGATCAGGGTTAAGCGTTAACGTGTGCTCCACTCTTGTAAGATATTCTGTATATATATATATATATATATATATATATATATATATATATATATATATATATATATATATACTGTGACTGAGCTAACCTAAATTTAATAACTGTGGACATGGACACTAACTTAAGAGATGTTGCTTCTGACTCTGCTAATATTATCGGCCAACAAAGAGGATTCCTACTTATAACAGTAAAATATTTTCAAGAGGCGAGATTAAGTCAGGCTATTATATAAAAATACTAGGCCATTTCCCATAATTATTATTACGAATTCACATTGGTTATTTCATTATTTTTCAGAATTTCATTAAACTGCAAATCAGCTTCCTCGGGGCCCAAAGACAACTGGTAAGAGATCTGCGATTTAACTTGCTATTTCATAATCTCTCTAGAGTACATAAAGTGGTGTAAACCCTTGACCAGTCTACTTGTTGTCAGTAAATGAATACAACTATATAGCAAGCTCAACAAAAAAAATCAAAATTCGGTTTTTTGGCTGGAACTTTCGCAAAACTAAACCAAATCGATTACTTTGAGGACCCATGGATAGGTCTTGGGCTAAGCTTTAAAACCACCCCAGTTTCGTTGCTCTACCACCTACCAGTAAGTAGCAGTAGACGAAAATGTGTGATTTTTTTTGTTAAAGGTTTAACAAAAAAAATCACCCGTTAACAAAAAAAATCAGTGGCGGGTCGGATCCCAGAGAGCAGCTAGCAACTTTTTCTCATCAGTTTTGGATAGAGCGCACTAAATAACGTATTTAGAACCCCAAACCGCTAACCTAGTGCCCCAACTAAGGCAACTGACCCCGGCGAAGTCTTAGTGGTCACTGATGGCCCCCGACAGCGTCCAGTATGAAGTCTGGTGGCTTTAAAGTGCCGTTTTAAAGGCTAAAACGTTGTTTTTTCGTGTTTGTGAGTGATTATAACCTATTTCCAGGCATTTTGGCAGAGAAACTCAGAACTTCGTATGTTACTGGGGTATGACCCACGGTCACGTGACCCCTGCCGGACCTGTCCGGACCCTCCAGGTACCAACTGGACAGTCCAAAGTGGCTATAAACATGTCCTAGGGGGTTTTCGAGGGCGCTGAATTCAAATCTGGCATTAGTTTTTAGGTAACTATGGGCTAATACTGACTTCTGGGATCACGTTTACCGTCGGACGGTCCAAGCCCGGCTGGTTACCAGGTTGGACTCCCAGAAGTGTCAGGCAACCTCAAAAACAACTTATATAAGGGTTTTCGAGGTCGCTGAGCTCGATTTTGACGTTAGTTTTGCTCTACCTGCTGTTCTGACTTCGGTAACGAAACATAAAAATGATTTTTATTTGTTAAAATTTTAACAAAAAAACTTTGCTTAGGGTCGGGAGGAGTATAGGTTGAAGTGGGTGACTCTAAATAAGTTCTATGGTCCGGGGGGTAACCAACATTAGTTACTTAACGTAGAAATTGTAGTTGACTATTTAGGTATATATTTGCTTCTAAATTTTAAAGCTGTATTTATTTGAAATTTAAAATTATTTTGTTTAGACAATTATATATATTACGAAAATGAACCACCAAAATCCTCCTGACATTCCGGTTGGCCCAGGGCGAGTTTATGGGGATCATCCCACTGGGGAACCAACAACTTGGATGGCTACCCCGTTTTTGGAAGTTTCACGAATTTTGATTCGAGTCCACTTAAATCATCTAAAGTGGGCACTAAAATGGGGCCAGAAGAAGTCGGTCGAAAAATTTATCTCCAAATTGACACATAATTTAGCCGATTTGAGAAATGAGTTAGAAAAATTGGAGGACCAGGAGGTCGAGAGTGAGGAAGAGGGCATGGCCTTTGCCGACTAGGGATGGTCGAGTCCTGCTTAAATAGGAGGTAGATAGTTTTAGAGCATTGGGTGTGTGGTAGACTAGTGGTAGCCGGTTATAGGGCCTGTCCTTTCCCTGGTTAAGTCCCTGTCCCCTCCCAAGCCTGATTGCCGTGCGCTAAAGAAAGGTGAGCATGCTTGGTTTTGTTTTTTTCTGAATGAATATTAGTGTGGTCGTGTAGAATAGGAAAAACGTCTTACGGAGTAACATGATATGGGTGTATTGGCTAACGCGACGAAAACAAATTTATATATAAATATAAATATAACAAATAGTAATATTAACTTTGATCTCCATATATCTAGGATATATATAATATATGAGTTATAAAAGACTGTTTCGGAGTTCTGAAGTTCATTACGGAAACCTGTGGTTGACGAGTCACGGGGTCAGGGCGGCAGGAGCGGCGGACCTGCATGGATGTGGCTAACTGTTAGATCACTCACAAAGTCTCAAATGCTGCCGACCATCGGGAGACTGTGCTAGAGTTTTACTGGTTGCGTTTCCTCCGAAGCCCAACCGCCGACCGTGGCATTCCTGCCTCTTCGGTTGGTCTCTTAGCACGTCGCAACTGGTTAGGGGTTGACCAGCCCGTCGGGGTCGGTGAAGCGAGCTAACTTACGATATCTTATTGCAGTTGCCTCACTGCTGTGCAAGTAATCCGTGTAGCCAAGCCCTAGGCTCTTTGACTCAAGACTCTGTGTTGAAGTGATACTTTTGGACTCCGAACAGACAGCAAGACTTCAAAAATTATTCAATTTCCGAATTATAATTAGGATTCCCCCAAAATTTTAGGTTTACATTTAATACCCTAAGACCACAGGTGGACAAGGGGGGGGGAAGGGGGGGGGGGAATTTGCCCCCCCCCCCCCGTCGGCGAAGTCACCCACAAGGGGTCGCGAAATTGCTCCCACAAGGGGTAAGAAAATTGGCCACAAGGGGTCAGAAAATTGCCCAAAAATTAGGTTTTACGACTAAAATTTCCAAAAATTTTCCGGCTTCGCCGGAATTTTTCACTTAAAATTACTATTTTTAGCTAAAAAACGTCTAAAAAACGCGTTTTGGCTAAAAAATCGCTGTTTTTTGTTAAAAAATGGCAAAACTCGCTTAAAAATCGCTTTTAAAAGTACCCCTAAGAAAAATCGCTCTCACAAGGGGTACCCAAATTTGCTTCCACAAGGGTCAGTGAAATTTGACCTCCCGTTCAGGTATGCCTAAGACTACATAAGAATAATACAATATAAGCATAAAACTACAAAACACAGAATATGTATGACAAATATAATGAATTGTCCAAATATATGTAAGAGTCCAAATATATGATAAGGGTCCAAATATATATGAATTGTCCAAATAAATACAGCAATTATATACGCAAGAAACAATACAAATATATATATATGATTAAATGTCCACAATATATACTACAATTAACATACAATAAACGCAATAGTCACACGCATATTAAAGTAGGGCCTGGGCTAGAACCCGGAGCTTCTACATACCATTATAAACCACTGAATTAATACTTCTGAAATTGAGTCTAATTAGAACAGATTGAGGGATGCAAAATTTATTTAGCTCTTTTAAAAGTCTAAATCTAAATTATCTGGGGACTAAGTTCTCAATACCATCTGGAAAGAATATTCAGCCTTGGATAGAACCAGGAGATTCTTTCCAGAGGGTCTTACGCACTAATCGTTTCAGTGAACGCTTAGAGGAGCTAGATTTGGTTTGAGAGATAATGGTAGAGTACTGCATATATATTGAGTCTATTTCATCATCTATTGGATTTTCCGTTCGAGTTTCCGTAGTTTCAGTCAAATTTTCGTTTCCTTTCGGATTGGGTGTCCTAGCCCATATTAAGTTATCACACCACACCTGAGATCCAGCAGGGTATGCCATATTTTGAAACAAACTTTGCGAATATCGTACTACGCCTAGCCATGGATGTGTCAAAATTTCATTTACTATAGGCCTATTATCTGGTTTCAATGACAGCATTTTTCCAATCAAGTCCCGTGCAGACGGACTTATGGAATCGTGAGCTTCGTACGAATAAAAGCCACGACGAATTCGATTTTCCATTTTCAAATCTGTGGGGCCATCAAAGGGGTACCGCCCAACTAGCATGGTGTACAGTAGTACACCAAGGCCCCAGATATCAGCTTTTTGAATATGATACGAACTAGACTCAAAAATTTCCGGTGCACGATACGCAGCATGTACTGGAAAAACGCTGTCAGCTGGAACCAAATAATTTCCAGAACATGGATGAAACTTGAAAAGTGTTTTGCTTTAATCACTGTAGTTTTTCCGCACGGATATATCGAAAATCGAGCCATTGACACATCAACGAAAGCCAGATCATGCTCATGCGCTAAAGTAACCATGTCTACAATTTGCCGAAAATAAAATTTCGCTGTGTCCTCAGGAATTTTATAAAGTCTCATGACATCATCATAAATGGTTCGAGTACGCACAATTTTCATAACTTTCTGATTTCCACCTTCAAGACATGGACTACATGTCTCCCCGTTTTCATCATACCAGAAAGTTGGTTCACAGAAAAGTTTAGACCTCAGATATTCGCTACTTTCAAAAACATAGCTGGACATCCTGCGCAAAAGCTCAGGTGTGGGGTGACGACACATTTGATAAAGCAAACTAAATTTTTCTAACATGTAATTCTCTAAGGGTAAAATTTCAAACGGTCCTTCACAATAGGTGCCATAGTTCATTTCCATGGACTGAGTGTTCATGGTACGGGTTGGACACCTAAAATAAGTCACGGTACAGGTTAACTAGAATTGAACTGTGCCTCCGAAGCGTGGGTATTGCACACGTGCAACTATAGTCATTTTCTAGATTAGGTTCCGAAGAAGTAACGAGATAGTACGAATCCCATAATAAAGATTCTTTACTCGCTTGACTTAGAGAGCTAGAACTTAAGTCTAGAAGCAAAAGTTCTATGTCATTCATTTCCTGTTCAGGAAACATGGATAGTGAATCATAAAAATTACTGGTCTGAGGGGGTTTAGCAACTGGTTACCTTTCATTGTTACACTATTTACACTGTATAAAATCGTTACTGCACCACGACTATCAGGCTCAATTGACTCATTCAAATTCATGACGGACTTCCAAGCTGGGTTGCGATAATCAGATTCCAGTAGGACTGGGGGTATAGGGGCAAAACGAATTTCATCCTTTAGCTGAGGCGCGGAGAAATATTGCGATTTCAAGTTATCTGGGTGGGGTTTTATAGTCAGTTCAAGAGGTACGTAAGAACACAGAGATAAGACAGGTCTCATTAGCGGTAGTAAAGTCATTTTGAACTGATTAGGGACAGCTTGCACTGAGTGACTTCGTCTTGGTCGAAGCACTGGTTTCCAGGTTTCTGTTTCCAAACTTGTGTTATACAAGGCAGTACGAACTTTACGTCTCCGTTCGGGTGATTCGAATCGCCTGAAATGAAATGAGTACGCGTAAAATGTTATCCTGTAGACGGTGTTACTCAATTATATATATATATATACCTGTTATCTGTCCAATGAAGTGAGATCGCAGCAGCATGAGGAGGCGTCCGAGCCAATTGCATCCCGGACCTATTTCTGGAGCGTCCAGGGAGGAAGCAGAGCCCCAGAAGTCGTCCTTTTCCCTAGTCTCGACCAGTCTCCGCTGCGCGGTAGCGAGGAGGTACGCTCTTAGGTGGTTCGTTCTGCGCAAATTTTGCGTATAGCCCCTCGTACATAAATCACCTATTCACATCGCGCCAGCTGGTCTGGTCATGCGGCACAACTTTCCGGCCGAGAGCTTTCTGTTATCGGGGTTCTCCGGATTCCAAAATTTTATCGGCCAGTTTGCTCCTATGGAAATATTTGGCCTTCGAGTATTGGTAGTACTTCTCGACACAGTTATACGTGATCCCCCGTATGACGAACATAGCTTCATGAAAGTTGCTGAAAGGGCTCTCCTCTCCTCCAAACCGGACGGTCGTATCGGTCCCGCGTTCATGAGCATTGTTGTCAGGTAGCCTGGGGACCACAGGGGGAATACCGGGATTTGGCAGAATAGGGGTGCGCCTCTGGCCGTTTTCTCCGAAAAAGGCGCACCACTCCATCCGGGCGATCTTCGCTGGTCGTCGATCAGAAGTTTCGGGAATGTG
Source organism: Trissonchulus latispiculum (assembly GCA_030248195.1). Taxonomy (NCBI): domain Eukaryota; kingdom Metazoa; phylum Nematoda; class Enoplea; order Enoplida; family Ironidae; genus Trissonchulus; species Trissonchulus latispiculum. The sequence continues at coordinate 8,633 of JASAND010007834.1, read as the reverse complement.
AGGTCCCATCTCAGGGTCGGCAACACGTTTCCACTTGCGGGCAGCAGCTTCAATAGCCGGAGCATCCGTCGTGTGCTGTACCCTTTCCGTAATAGGGATCCCAGCAATCCATACCGTGGCTTCCCAGGTCAGTGGTTCATCTCGGATGACTTCGCTACTGATGGAAGCCACTGAGCTGGAATTGTGCTTCCCCTTAAAGCACATAACAGCCCTTCGAAAGGGAAATTTTTTAGTATTCCCCTCGTAAGCCTTCAGGCACCTGACAAAGTCTTTGAACAACGGGATGGTAGTAACGAGGACGTCTGCGGATTGGGGTGCCGGGGCAGGGTCTAAGCTGCAGCTGTAGGTACGTCGAATCGGCGCGGATCGACGGATCCGGACCTGTTCTCGGACTGCGACCGGGAAGTAGATGGCCCTGGATTTAGCAGTCCTTGAACAGGGTTCCGGCTTCCTAACGTAGATAGACACCCGAATCTTTTCGACCACTGACACTACAGCAGTGGGCTCAGGCCCCGGAATGAGGCATTCCATGTCGACCTCCATTTCCGTACCATCGTCCTCTTCTTCGTCATCCTCCTCAGGTCGTTTTTCACCGAACATGCTCTTCTGGCCACGACCATTTGATCCCAGCGGTGCTGTTCGCACGGAACGCCACTCCTGATGGTGACGCAAATGGTATGCCCATCTGCCCGTGGCTTCTAGGCCGAACATCCGTTGCGGGCAACATTTGGCCACTCGAAGTTGAGAGAGGGCATCCTCCACTGCGTAGGTTAGTTGTCTTGGACTAAGCAGAAGATCCATCCCACATTTTTGGATGTTGGGATCTTTGGTATCTTTTTCATTGAACAGGGCATCCACCATGTCCTTTAGCCCAATCCCACATCCAGGGTTTCGGCGGATGCCATACTCCTCTGCTAGTCCAGACGCTTTGAATAAAGTCGTCAGGTCCACTCGGGTTTTGATGGCGAACCCGAACGTGTCCTGGCACCGCTGTGCATCATTATAACAGCCGTTGGCCACAAACGAGCATGGCGGATTCAACAGGAATTCCCGCAGGTCTGGTGGGAACTGGGCTGGCTGGAATCCGGTTAGGAATCCCACGCAATAGACAAAAATGTGGGAGGGGTCGCAGGAGAAGGCAATCTGTAAGACGTTGAAATGGTTCCCTGCATACTGGGTATTGTCCGCGTCTAGGCCTTCAGTGTCCAGCGAACACCATCCAAATCGTTCCGCCAGTTCCCGTAACCTGGGGAAGACCTGCTGATGACGTGTTCTGCTGCAAACGACGATGGCATCTTCCGTAGCCTCCAGTTTCTTGACCAGAGGTCTCCATGCTTCATGATCCGGATGCAGAGGCTCCTTCACGTAGGCCCGCTTCTTTCAACGATAGAATTTAGGTTCAGCTATCGGTGCCTCATAAGTTTGGATTGGACCAAATCGAAGCATGGCCAAATTCATGAATTATAATTATTAATTAAAGCTTAATTCTCTAAACAGAAACAAATGCCTTAGACGAATCTCAACTATTGGGGTGGATTAGGGTGTGGGTGGTAGGAGGAAGGGCCCCCCAAAAATTATTTCAAAATAATTATTTTAGTCGTGAAATAGAATTTGAACAATTGTCTGGCTCGAAAAAACATTTTTAATTCGAGACCAATAGGATTACTGAATATACATATTTTTGAGTGAGAAATAGAATATTTTGCCCGCTAAATAAAATACACTAAGCACATTTTTTTCGTCTTTTCGTCAAAAATGGTTTTTGATAAAAAATGACATCAAAACAAAAATCAAAACTATTTAAAAAAATTTTTTTAAGACAGTAAATTTTTAGGAAAGGAAAATTAACGGAAGGAAGGGATTCGGGGAATAGGCCATCTAGCTCGAGGTCTGTTGTTGCGAAGCAATATCCTTGAGTTCACTTCTTGCTGGAATCGAGAAGTTCCCTTAAGCCAATGATCTTCGACTAGTTGTCCAATCGTCGTCCGGTCTCCCCAATACTTTTCTAGGACTCCCCGCAGAAGGATTTCCAAGTCTTCGCTTACGAAAGACGGTAGTCGAAAGTCGATGTCCGGGTTGGTCAGTCGGAACCTGGTCAGGGCACGAGTTGAACCTGCATAGGGGAAGTAGCCAGTGACCATTCGAAAAAGGCAAACCCCTATCATCCATATGTCTACCGCTTTCCCACGGAGCTGTAGATGGAAAAGAAATAGCTCAGGAGGCCAATATAAGTCATTGATGCACGGAATGTTCCTCAAACGGTCATTTCCAGAGGGACAGACGTACAAGTATCCAATCATTCCTAGGCGGAGACGGCATTTACCAGGGTCCATAAAGAACCAATTATCCAGGGTTGCGTTGCGAATACAAATGTCTTGACCATGGAGGTATTCGACCACATCAACCATTTGACGAAAATACATCCGAGCAGATACCTCGTCATGTTTCTTAACCGGTTGTCCCACTGGTTGTAAGACATCGATGAGACGACCGTAATCGACCGGCATCATCAATATCCTTTGGCCATGGGCAGTAGCAGTTGCATTCAAGACAAACCTAGTACCCTTAGGAAGAACTCTATTTGCGAAATCTTTCGCCTTTTCGCAATCATAGTTATCAAACCGGTACTGGAGATCGGAAATTAGGCGGTACAGTCTGCCGGTAAGGTAGATACCAACCTGAGTTTGTTCGGTACCCTCGAAACCAAACCGCCCATAAGTGTCTAGGGAATTCGCCAGGGATGGGGCAAAAGTTACGGGTAACGTTGAGAAGAACGGGAGAGGGGGAATAAGATTACTCCAGCATAGACCTTCCATGGTGTCAACCATGACCTTCACGTCCCCGTTCCGTAGTTGACTCGTGGTCATATGTCTAGTATCATAACCTGGATCTGCGTTAACATGGAATTCCCAAGTCCCGTTTCGCTGACGGAGAGGCATAGCTGTTACTTGAGGAATCTAGTTATATGTCTGCTAGCTATATATATATATATATATATATATATATATATATATATATATATATATAATATATATATATATATGTGTCTTCCAGAGTTCGGTATTGGTTTGACCGTGCCGTGGATGAACCAGGAATACGGTTTCACCAGACTCTAGAACAAAATATAAAAAACCTAAGTAAGTTATATACGTGTATATCGACTATATTTATACTACTTAGATATATTAGCGATATATTCTTAAACTATTTTTCGTGAGCTAGTACTTCCTTTCTTTCTCGTTACCTTAAAGTTGTAGGAGTTTGTGTTGTTAATTAGCTTGAGGGAGGAATCTTCAAATTGCACACTTAGTTTTCAGTAGTACTAACATACACAGACAATAATAGCCGAAATTATTAATTACTTAAGTACGGGGTTCAAGTCCTGCATAATACTCAATGACATCGTCCACGGAAGATTCCCATTGAATTCCGTTAGCCCGTAGGGTTGCCGCTTGCTGCTCACACTCTTCGATTAGTCGTTTTATATCGTCCACACGAAATGTTTCACGGATCCGTTTTCTATCTCGGCAACGTCGTACGGCTGCGTTATTCTGTATTCTGCGACGATAGTATGCTAAGGTTCCCTTAATCTGATGTGGTTGTCGTTTCTTAGCGGCGGGTGACGGGTTCTCAACAAAAGTGTGGGTCGGGGGCGGCTGACTAGTGGTTACTTCAGCAAAGGCTGCAGGTTCAGGAGGGGTTTCGGTGCTGGACAGTGTCTGCGGTCCTTCAGTAGGTTTGGACTCTTGACAGGGTTCAGCCGGAGTAGATACGACCTTCTTCTCTATAGGGCGCAAAGCGCTGACTGGAATCCGGTAGAAAGCTTTCGTTTTAGGATCTCTGCGCAAACCAACCACAGTTATGGGTAGATCAGGTCGAATTACACGAGGGACGATTATTCTCGATCTCGGAACGGGATTAGATACACTGGACATCGTTACTCAGTCTACAACAAACAGGACTGCTCAACTCTACTTCGAATAACAACAGTAAACAACAAAAAGGCAGGGTTTCGGGGTTATCTATGAACTTAATAGTAAACATTCCAGTACTTGCACAGATCTGTCCGTGAACTCAGAGAATACAAATTCTCGTAACTGCCTGGTTCAGTTTCAGACTCAGGTGAGGGGGTACTAGGTTTATTCATGTAACTTCCATCATCAGTTTCTTCCTCCAGAGATCCATTTGGTCCGGCTGGCATATCAATCACGGATTCGTCAGTCGCTTGTTGGGCTTCCTCAGGTTCTGTCTCGTATGGAGCCTCGTCCGCTGTGGTTAACTCCTCGTTTATCTGGTCAAGCAACTGTTCCCAGTCGGTATCTACATCTGTCTCTGCTGGATTCTCAACTTCGTCTGACGATGACTGATTCGGTTCAAGTATTTCCAAGGAGTCTTCCAAAGGTGATTCGTCTAGCTGCTCCAGCTGCCTTGGCTGTGCTAGCAGCCTAGGTACCGCAGTTCCCTTATACCTCTTTAGTCGATTCAGGTGCACGGTCTGCCGCTTTCGATTCCTTCCACGACTCGGTTCGATAGTGACCGTAGGGTAACGAATGGCGATTATCGTATAGGGCCCATGCCAAAGATGAGCTAATTTAGCGGTTCTGCCTTTAGCAACTGCTGGGTTATGTACCCAGACTTGATCTCCAATACTAAACTCAGGATCATTCCTTCTTCGATCGTACAGAGCAGCTTGGCGATTCTGTGCCTGTTCCAGATTTTCACGGGCAATATCCCATGCTTCCCGTATCCTTACAAGCAGATACGTTTTATAGTCTTCCAAATCAAAATGGTATCTTGGCAAATGTATAGTCACATCTACGGGTAAATTAGGCTCGCGTCCATACATGAGCAAACTAGGAGAAAGTTGTGTAGATTCCTGCTTACTAGTTCGATAGGCAAATAGAACGTAGGGAATATAGGTATCCCAATCGGCTTGTTTGGAGTTCACATACATGCTTAGCATTTTAAGTATGGTACTATTGAATCTTTCAACCAGACCATCCGTTTGAGGGTGGTACGGCGTGGTAAACGTGCGTTTAACATTCAGGATCTCACAGACTGCATGCAGCAGTTTGAAAGTAAATTGAGTTCCTTGATCTGACGGTAGGGTAGCGGGAGCTCCAAATCGGCAGACAATTTCTTCCACAAATAACTTGGCAATTCTTTCAGTCTTAGCATCGGGCATCGGGAATGCTTCTGCCCATTTAGTCAGATAGTCCATGAACACCACTATATATTTATTACCTTGCTCCGTAACTGGCAATGGTCCAAGGATATCGACAGCCATACGATCCATGACTCCCTCTACCGGGATAGGAGCCATCGGTGCTCTGGTCAGTCGTCCTGACTTGCGTCCTGCACATGACTCACACTCGTCACACCATTTCTTCACATCACCATACATACCATCCCAGTAATATTTAGGCAGTAGCTTCATATAGGTCCTGTCAAAATTCTGGTGTGCTCCGAAGGGACTATCATGGTATTCTTTCAGCAGCATCTCACGCAATGATATGGGTACCACAACCTGTTGATAGAGAGTTTGATCCCTCTTTCCTTGCCTGGGGTAGAGATGGTATAGGAGACCATCGGTCCAGACATATCTGGGTGACTGCCTGACCACATGTCTGGCAGCGGTTGAATCATCAGGCAAAGTTCCGTCTCGTAGATACTGAATGAGTGGTCCCAAATCTGGATCAGCCCTTTGTTCCTCAAACAGTTGCCATTCGAGATAGCTAATCGGTGCTATCTGAGATGTGGGCATTCGTGACAAGAAATCTGCTACCGCATTAGTTTTACCTGGTTTGTATATGACATCAAAGTCATAACTCTGTAAAGTCAAAGCCCATCTAGCCAACCTTCCTTCCTGGTGTTTTCCGTGGAGAAGTAGCCAGCGAAGGGGCGCGTGATCTGTTATAACGGTGAAGTGTCGCCCTGCTAGGTACGTCCTAAAGTATTTGATAGCCCAGACCACAGCTAGGCTTTCCAATTCCACGATGCTGTAATTCTTCTCACTACTCTTCAAACCTCGACTCGCGTATGCAATTACAGTTTCTCTTCCCTGCACTTCCTGAGTCAGAACTGCTCCCAATCCTTGTAAGGATGCATCAGTCTTCAGTATGAAATGTTTCGTAAAATCCGGATAACTGAGGATAGGTGGTGAAACTAATCGTTTCTTCAACTCATTGAAAGCGGTATCGCATGCCACGGTCCATTCGTATTTCTTCGCCTTCTTGAGTAGCACATGGAGTGGGTTCGCAATTTCTGCAAATTTCGGCACAAAGCGTCGATAATATGAAGCTAACCCAAGAAAACTTCTTAATTCATCCACACTTTTAGGCGCTGGAATTTCAGTAATCTTTTCGATCTTTGCTGGATCGGGTGCGACTCCATCACTGGAGACTGTATGTCCCAAAAAGGCGATTTTTGATCTTAAAAACTGACACTTCTTTGTCTTTATTTTCAAACCGGCACGCCTGAGCCTGTCAAAAACCTGACTCAAATATTCTAAATGCTTCTCAAAAGTATCAGAAAAGATGACCAAATCATCTATGTAGACCAAACATGTCTTCCAGTTAAGTCCTGCTAACGTGATTTCCATCAGTCGCTGGTATGTGGCTGGTGCGTTACACAAACCAAAGGGCATGACATTGAATTCGAACAGGCCACTATGTGTGATGAAAGCCGTCTTCTCTCGGTCTTCAGGGCGAATTGGTATTTGCCAATAACCTTGAGCCAGATCTAGTGAACTGAAGTAACGCGCATTTGACAAGGTGTCCAGGATTTCAGTAATGTTTGGCAGAGGGAAGACGTCCTTTTTCGTCACCGCGTTTAGTTTCCGGAAGTCCACACAAAAACGCCAAGTTCCATCCTTCTTCTTCACCAAGACTACTGGAGACGACCATGGACTCTTCGAAGGTCGAATGATACCTTGCTGCAGCATACTTTCCAACTGGTCATCTACTATTTCACGCTGGGCCATTGGTTTCCTGTACGGCAGCTGCTTAATCGGCGGTGCATCGCCGGTAAATATTCGGTGCTCGAAATTCCCAGAATAGCCGGTGTTCCCACCGCTTTCTACGAAAACATCTCCATAAGCGGTTAGCATCTGCATTAGGCGCTCCTTTTGAGATTTTGTAAGCACCTCATTGTCCAGATCTAGTTCCTTTAAGGAATTGGGTATGAACACTGGGGCTTCAGGTTGTTCATCTGTAGTTGATGACCTAAGACTGTCCCATCGTTGTTTCAAACTGCGAAGTGGCTTAATCTGCAAGGGTGCTTCAACTACAGTAGTTGGAGGTTCCAAGACTCCAATTTTCATATTCTTGTATAGAGTTACTTGAGCGAAATTCGCATTCATGAATCGTACTGGTATACCATCTAGGGCTGACTGAGGGTCAACTAACGTCCTGGCAATGTAAATGCCGTACTTTGTTTGCATCGTGGGTAGTGGGTCAAACATACATACCTCAGCTGGGCTTGCAGAACACAAGACCACGGTTTCGCTTCTTGGAGGTAGTCGGCACGTTTCTTTCATCCTTACCATCTGCTTCACTACCTTCCTGATTTCCAATACTGGCGATTCAAAGGGGCGAAATAGAACTTTTTTAGTTCCAAGTTGCAATAGTTCCCGCTTGAAATCAAAGCCAATTGTACCGAATCTTCTTAGGAAATCTATTCCTAGGATGCACTGATATCCAAAGTCTTCGACTACGTAGACCGGGTGAGCAATAGTAGTAGCTTGCACAGTTATAGGGAGCTCTATCTTGCCACTGACTTTCAGTGCGTGCCCAGTCACTGACGTTGCTAGAATATCTGGTGGTTCCAACTCCAGTGGGCGTTTCTGAGCAATTTTGTCGAACACACCTCTGTCTATCAAGGTAGCATGCGCTCCTGTGTCAGCAAGAGCGGATATAGGCAGATCATAGATGTCTACTACAATTCGTACTGTACCAGTACCATCTGTCAAGTTTATCACTCCAGTGGGTTGTGGGAGGGCAGGCAACGGTAAGGCTTGGCGCGGCAAATATTCCGAAATATCCGGCGGTGAGGGCTGTGGCAATCTCAGAAATGTAGTAACGTAATCATTTGATACTGGAGCCCTCGATGTTGGATATAGGTATTGATTTTCCACCATTTGACTAAGTCGAGGGTAAAGCGACCTGCTTGCATCCGTGGTTACCACTATGGTTGGAGGTCTAGGTATGACGGGTTCTACACTTGTGGGATCTAGCTCCAAGGCCTCAAAGACTGGATTAACTACTTGTCGTTCGTTCCTTTTTGTTGCCTGTATCCAGCGACACATCCGTGGAATTAAGTCTGGAAGGTTAAGGTTAAACGCTTTTTCAGTAGATTTCGGACAGCAATGGATTACCAGAAAGCATATGGTTACATAGAGACAGGCAAAGAAGACCCAAACTTGAAAGATGCTGACTCCATATCCGGTGATAAAGCCAAAGAATCCTTTATTCATAATTGCAGCAACCATACCCTTGGCAGCTCTGCTCGGATTCTTTGCTTGTCGTCGATTTACTCCAAGCTCCGCGAGCATCTGCTGTTGAAATTGAATTCCACCTAGCAAATCGTTAAGGGAGACCGATGTTTCCAGATCACTCCATGACTATCTCATGGAA